>AWOL01S0004937.1:23947-37670 GCA_000715115.1 Nicotiana otophora | reverse complement strand
CCCCCCCTCTATGTGTGCAAAAATGTGAGGTTTTATAGCTGAAAATGGGGTATGAGGTTTGTGATAGGAGACAAGCATGGGGGACAAGGAGTAGGGAACAATGGAGAGTGGAGTAGGGAGCAAAGTGTGGGGGACAAGGTAAAGTGGAGTGGGGACAAAGTGTGGTATCGGTGAGATGAGTGGGCGAAAATTTAAGCACGGTCAAAAATTAGGTGCTCACAACAACCACTATGAACTGAGACAGTTACACATTTGCAGATCAACCTTCTTCACATGTACTTGCTATACACAGGTAAAAACACAACAGCAAAAGCTATTCACTTCAGATGGAAACTTCATCTTGTTTGCTTAATCAACTATGCTCGTGATGTTATTAACAGATTAGTGGTGCTTTAATTCAGCCTAATTTGATGATTCCAAGTGCGGAATCTGACTCCTCACCTGGAAACATAAACATTTTTATGTCTTAGCATGTTTCTTCTTGCCAATAATATCATATATCTCGACAGTCCACGAGAAACTATAAACAAAAAGATACCACGAACGAACATAAAAATAGTAGAAAATGCTACAATTATCTCAAACAGAAAAGCATATCTTGTATCACATTTGATTTTTCCTCTTGAAAGCTGATAATAGTGTATCTGTATTTTCCTTAGAAACTTATAAATGGAAGAAAAAGCTACATCCTAGGACAAGTTGCAATTCGTTTCCTAGGACAGGTTTTTGTGAACATCACTGACAAATGAGCAAGCAACACATGTAATTCCTAATTTTCCATTCCCCTATATCTCAGTAATGATAAAGTACATAAAGAGTAACTGAAGTATCTCCATCATTACTTCCCTCAAGGATCAACAATGGCATTACTCAAAACTGAAGCCACTTCTAGGAAAGACTTCCTCAATTGAGAACTCATCAAATGAAAAAGCATCAATATTGAATCAGTTAATTCATTGAAACTTGAAGAGTTAAGGTGAGCTGCACTTACTACATATTTGGCACATTATTTGTGAAGTTCCTCCGTAGATTATTCCGTGAATTATTTGGTTTGTCTTGTTCTAAAATCTGTTCATACTACTCAATGGCCATACCCATTTGGCCTATTATTGGACTTGGAATGGTACTGCATGCCCTGTACAATATTGAATAGGTAACTCTGGTTGATCCACTCATATCCTTTAAGCAAGATATGAGCTTGACATATGAATAAAGGTCTTGGTTTTAACTAATTAACTGCATTTTGTTGTTAGGACTTCAAGATATAAGATGTATTTTTTGTATAATCAACTTAATATTGAGAATATAAGTTTTCAGATTCGTAAGTGACTAAAATGATAAACTGGCTCAAATATTTCATATTTTGAAAAATTGAATTTCATTAATGTTACCAGCTCTAGTGTCATGTTTATGATCGAGAATGGTGCCTCTCACTAGTCACATGCGTTGATAATTGTCACGACCCAAAAACCAAATCTGTCATGATGGCGCCAATCGATGGTACTAGGCAAGCCGATTTTACCAAAAATACTCCAGTGATTCAATAGAAAAGGTAGTTTAAAACTTTTTCATATCAGAAATTTTTATTAAAAAAAAACGAAAGTTGAACTCAATATAGAATCAAAATGCGGAAGCCAGCCCCAAACATCAGGGTGTCACTAAGTCATGAGCATCTAGATAACCAAACTAATACAACCAGTGTCTAAGTATCAATACAAGGCAGAAAAAAATATAGAAGGAGAGACAAGGTCCTGCGGGCGCCGGCAGCTACCTCGTAGCCTCCGGTACTCGATCGCGCCCGAACTCAACGACCTCCGTGATCAAACACACCTGGATCTTCACATGAAGCGCATGGTGTAGCATGAGTACAACCAACTCAGCAAGTAACAGAAATAAATAAGGAACTGAGAAGCAGTGACGAGCTATACAGTACAATTCATTTTCAATAATTCCAGCAAAGAATAGACATACTATCAAATCCGTCAGTTTAAGTCAAATAAGTTTTTATATAGTTAAAGTGCAGGTACTCCAGATATAGAATCCTTCAGGAATTTCACAACAATGACAGATAGAACTAAGTGCATCAACAAATGATAAACAAGTATAGCCTCTTAGGGCAACAGTCACTCCACTCGTCACAACAACTCAACCACTCGGCTCTCAGCCCTCAGCACTCACACTCAATGGGTACCCGCACTCACTGGGGGTGTTCAGACTCCGGAGGGGCTCCTACAGCCGAAGCACTATAATCTGCACGGACAACTCACGTGCCATAGTATAAATATCTGGATCCGCACGGACAACTCACGTGCCATAGTATAAATATCTGGATCCGCACGGACAACTCACGTGCTGTACGGACAACTCACTTGCTATAGTATAAGGATCCGCACGGACAACTCACCTGCTATAATATCCCGCACGGACAACTCACGTGCTATAATATAATATCTCACAATCAGGCCCTCGACCTCACTCAGTCACAAATCTCTCCAGTCTCTCGGGCTCTCAATAATCATGAAATCAGCCCAAACAACAATGATATGATGCATCAATAATGAACAATAGAGACTGAGATAAAATAAACAAGTAAACTGTAACTGAGTACAAAAAAATAATTACGCAGGTAGTTCAACATGTACACGACCTCTGTGGATCTCAACAGTACTAACATATAGCCTAAATATGATTTCTAACATGACTTATAGTCAAATTTCCACAACACATAGAGAGCACATAGCTAACAACAAATTATTCAACTTTACAGTTTGTACGGGGCGAACCAAGTCACAATCCCCTCGGTGCACGCCCACACGCCCGTCACCTAGCATGTGTGTCACCTCCAAAGTAATCACATGATACCAAAATCCGGGGTTTCATACCCTCAGGACCAGATTTATAACTGTTACTTACCTCAACAACGTAGAACTCCTACTCCGAAATGCCCTTTCCTATCGAACCGGCCTCCAAATGACCCGAATCTAGCCACAAGCAATAAAATACGATCAATATGAGCTAAAGAATGAATCCCATAAGGAAAATACCAAATTATGGGTCAAATCCCGAAATTCACTCAAACCCGGCCCCGGGCTCACGTCTCGAAATCCGACAAAAGTCATAAAAACGCAAAAGCCCATTCACTCCCGAGTCTAACCATACTAAATTCATCAAAATCCGACCTCATTTGGTCCCTCAAATCCCCAATTTACTCTCTCCAAAATCCCAAGCCCTAAACCCTTATTTCGCTTAAAATATCCTACTAATTAGGTGAGAAAACGACGGAAAAACACCATAGCTAGGAGTATTAGAGCTCAAAAAACTTACCTCAGTGAATATCCTTGAACCCCCTTCAAAATTCACTCCAAAAGCTCCAAGGCCCGACTTGAAAATTGTGAAAATAAACAAATATTCGTATAGTCTTCTATCTATAGGTTCTGCCCAGGTTTTCGCACGTGTGACTCAAAATGTGCACCTGCGGAGTCATTTTTGCGCACAAATCTCCACATCTGCAGAAAATCACTTAAGTGCCCATCTCCGCACCTGCGCTTCCTATCTGCTTCTGCGACCTCACAGGTGCGGAAGAGACCTCGCACCTGCGGCCACTGCCAACCCTCCTTATTTCCGCATCTGCGACTCAGCTTCGCATCTGCGGGCTCGCAGATGCGACCACTTCTACGCACATGCGGTTCTAGCCCAGGTCCTCCATGTACGCATCTGCGGCTTACCAAGCGCACCAGCGACCTCGCACCTGCGGCTCCCCCTCCGCAGGTGCGGAAATACCAGTACCAACAACTTTAGCTGTATTTTTTCAACTTCAAACAATCCGTTAACCACCCGGAATCACCACGAGCCCCTCGGGACCTCAACAAACTATACCAACAAGTCCTATAATAACATAGAAACTTAGCCGAGCCTTCAAATCACTCAAAACAACATCAAAACACCAAATTACCCTCGGATCCAAGCCTAATAACTTCTAAACTTTCGAATTTCACAAACGATGCCGAAACCTACCAAACCACGTCCGAATGACCTCAAATTTTATACACATATAACAAATGACACCATGAACCTAATCCAATTTCCGGAAATCCATTCCGACCCCGATATCAAATTTTCCACTGTCGATCGAAATCGCTAAATTTTTAATTTTCGTCAATTCAAGCCTAATCCCACTACGGACCTCCAAATCACATTTCGGACACGATCCTAAGTCCAAAAGCACCTAACGAAGCTAATAGAACCATCAGAATTAAATTCCGATATCGTTTACACATAAGTCAACATCCGATTGACTTTTCTAACTTAAACTTCTAAAAAAGAGACTAAGTGTCTCAATCCACTCCGAAACCACTCCGGACCCGAACCAACTAACCAGGTATATCATAATATAGCTGAAAAGTACAAAAAGAAGCAAAAATGGGAGAAACAGGGCTATAACTCTCGAAACGACCGGCCGGGTCGTTACATCCCCCTCCACTTAAACGTACGTTCGTCCTCGAACGTGCCAGGAGTTGTTTCCAGGCCATCAAATCACTATTCCATCTTATCATGCACGTATCCGAGGTTGATCACACGTCACCCTATTCTATATAGGCCTGACCACACAACATAACTGAAAATCATTAATTTAACCTTAGCCCAAAAACCTTGGAGCCAAATTTCTAACATCCAGAATTCTTTTCAAGACCCGAATCTCATAACCACACACTGTATAAGACTGAACGAGCTGCATCAAGCCATAACTATAACCACGTATATAATCAACTAATATTTTACACAACTCGCATGCTCGTGGCACCATTCGTGATCACAGTAACTACTCCAAAACCAACAAAGTACTAGTATTAATCCCCATATCGAACCAAACATCACCCCAAAACTTCATACATTGTCGATAATAAAAGAAACACGCAGAATCTCGTAATCTCTTATCAGATCAACACGTCATAGAGCTCTCTCTCGCCCCACCCAGAACTATAATCCTTTTCTTAGCCGACTTTCAATGTCATCTTCCCAAATATACCGTAATCAAACCTGACAGTACCCATTCTGGGTCCAATGACCTTATATTATTAAGCATAACTATCCCACAGACATGCCATAGCAATATAACTCAGATCCATAAACCAAGCCATCCGTGCACCAATACGCAATAATTCAAATGTATTCACTCATGGAAAATGACTCAAATGAGAGAACTGCCCCGCCAGATTAACAAGTACCGCCACAAAGAAATGCTAAAAATCCATCACACACCGAAGAACCATCACACGATTCTAACGCAAGGTTCATACTTTAACATAACTCCGCTGCAATGCGTGCCCCCATCCAAATGCTGGTCCATATTATCTACCTCGAGCCACCCTGCTCAAAATCAATTACGACGGAGAGGAAAATGACAAAAATACCACACAAAACCTGAAATAACATAACTAATACGCAATCGATCATGCCATACCGAAATACTCATCTCGCTCAAATTCTGCCATAAAGCCCCCAATAGATCTGCACCATGTATGCATATAACTAATGGAACACAACTTCTCGTAGCATAGAAGAGTAACTCACAGATCATTTCAGACCACGAATAAGTTCAACATCAACCGAATGGAACATCACTCGACAATAGCAGTAGGGAGCCAACCAATCAGACTCGGTGTAGAATAGACATCCTAATTGGGCCTACCAATAGACCCCGAATCAACTCTGGTCACCCACAAATAGATAAATAATCCTCCGAAAGTCAACAATGACTGAATCATAACACATACTATCATCTGGCTAGCTTCATCCATGACTTCACAGTCCACGATCATGAAACAATCTGCTCCTGAGGACTCCCAGTCTCCAAATCCATAGAACACACGAATCACCATATATGATCCCAACTCCACTGCCGAATGACTAACACATCTTTCATACACGATCATCCTATGAGAAATACTTCTATAATTCTCCCGTGCCATATAGCAAAATTTGAATATCAACAGTCGATCAACCAAGAGAGTGCCGCAATACCAATGAAGTATCGATGAATCAAAACACATGCCCCTTCTGAAATGTATACTCCCATCAGGCCATACCGATTAATAATATTATTTACGTAGTCATCTGAAACCGTCCATGCTGCCTACGAATTTATGTCTTTCCCTTCAAAAACTGAATTGTGACGTTGCACCTGCAAATATCAATCCTACACAATACACAACGTCTACCATGCCATCCTGTGAAAAGTACAAGAATCTCATAATCACTTTGAGTCACAAGCAGAATACATACCCGACCAATCAGAAACCTGCCATTTGATCTCCTCCCAGAGAAAATCCCAATATGCAACATATTCCTCACGCTGACAGGAAATATACTCCTCGAACCGTGGTAAAAACCATTGAGAACTCTTTGAAACCTATTTGCACACAATCAAGCTATTAGAACCGAATCTCTCTAACTCAACCCAACCACACAGGTCGCCAAATCCAAGAGTATTGCCACAAAGCACCTGTAGAAAATCCCCATATCATAAGCACCCAAAAGAACCGATCATATCTATTACCATATTGTTCTATTTCTCCGAGTCCCTTCTGAATTTGTCTTCAGATTGATACTTCTTCTTGCTAAATCGCCACGATCTTTAGCCATAACTCACCCCACAAACCTTAGCATAGAACCATAACGCCCTACGAACCTTAAGCAGTTATATTCTTCTTAAGCACCTTCATAAATACCCCGACTGTAACACTCACTCTGAAAATACCTTATGTGAATTTAAAATTGCTCTTCTTACCTTCCTTATACTAAAATGTAGAATCCATAGTCATACAGAATTTTCGTAAGTCCAGGCACCATCAAATGCAAATCTCAGATTTTATCCATGCACAAGTCCGGAGAAATTCTAAATTGCTATATATAAATCTTGAACCCATTAGAACCTTCTAGAGAGTCCTCCACTCTGCTCAAATCTAAACTGCACCGCCCGAACGGGCCGAAAGACACGTGCTCCCTTAGCTTGACCATACTTAAAGAAGTAACCCTGCCTTAACATCACCAATCAAATTCATACTTCGTGCGTACTACATCCAACATTAACAACTCGATCATCCCATGATTTTCATATACTTATAAAGTGCAATATAACTTGCATTCAGGAATTTCTTTACTCGAGTCATCCTCTATCTCAACTTCTGCAAGTTATAACTAATCCACAAGTATGCCTCGTACCAAAACTAAAATTTAACACATAACCATAAAATCAAATTGTCAATAGCAAGCTCCCCCATTTAGCTTTAAGCTGCAATTATATAAAGTTAGAACCCGCAAGGATTTCTCCTTCTCAATTACCAAGATCTCGCACTGTTAACCGCCAGACTTCTCAATGTCTTTTATTAAGCTTTTCATGAATATTCTGAATCACCATCCATAGTCACACACTCGACCTCTTACTGGGTAGCAAGTAATATTCCTCGCAAAAGCTTCATCAACATCACGCCACCGCTAACTGCTTACACGAGATAACCCACCTGTGGAATTCCTTACCGACATCTCCCAACGATACTGCACTGGGTACAACGACCACGTAATCAGTAAATTCTCCTAAGCTCATGCTCGCCCACCATTAGTATAAGTCTGCACTTTCCCTTTTGACGTCAACTGAAAGTTCAACAATACTTTCCGAACTCAAGTCATATTGTGCCTGAAACGATAATAAGATCTTCACATCCCTCTTCATTTCAAACAAACCCCTTTCTGCCATATCCAATCTTTCTTTGTACAGTAACCATCACTCCAAATAAAGTCCATAGGCCAAATCACATTCTATCACGATTCCAAACCGTTCTACACTTTCTCAAGGCACACGACTACCCTACTATTGAATTCATATGCTAATCTGCTACTCTTACTTCAGTTAAATCATCTTCTTTAGGAGACTTCTCAACCTCTACTTCTCCTACTTGACCTGCTAGTACTTCAACCACCACAAAACACTTCCCATCATGTCTTCCCTCATACTGTGCTGCCCAACTATTGTGTCAAATCAAAATGCATCTATGTCGCACCTGAACCAATAAAATGTTACCGACTCTAATCCCCTTCGAAGATCATCTTTCTCGAGCCATCAACCTTAGAAATGCCCACCCATAACCACAATTACTACACAATAACTTATATTTCTTGAGTCCAAACTCATTGACAAGACATGCGAATTTAATTTGTCCCACAATTTAACGTGAAAGATCCTTCAATATACTCACAACCCGAGACTATACGTTAAATCAAGACAGAAATCGAGTATCCAATAGCAAACTCTTGAGTCATAAGCAAACTTTATTCGTCACATTCAACCTATCTGAGCACATCCTGCAGTCACATCATACTTACCATATAGCTATTCAATCACTCATCGAGCCACAAATCCTACTCGTAAGGATATTACCGAATATAGGGGCCAATATGTACAAGTTCTCACAACCGAAACTACTGAGCCTAAGTTGCGGTCTAACCCCGGCCTCAAGTCCTCCAGACTGGCCCATCAACAAAACACAAACTCAAACCTCGTTCATAGAATCACAAGCCTGCGATACACAACTAATATCGAGCGCTCGTATGCGCATACGAAATGCATGGAAGGAATTCAAAGAGTTATGTTTCAAGCTGAATCAATTCCGCATGATAGAATACAAGAAAGTAAAATTTTCCTAGGGGTTCGGTAGCCTATCGAAGATAAGTACAGGCATCTCCGTGCCGATCCGCAAGACTCTACTAAACCTGCTCATGACTCGTGAGACCTATGTAACCTAGGGCTCTGATACCAACTTGTCACGACCCAACAACCTAACCTGTCGTGATGGCACCTATCGATGGTACTAGGCAAGCCGATTTTACCAAAAATACTCCAGTGATTCAATAGAAAAAGGTAGTTTAAAACTTTTTCATATCAGAAATTTTTATTTAAAAAACCAAAGTTGAACTCAATATAGAATCAAAATGCGGAAACCAGCCCTAAATATCGGGGTGTCACTAAGTCATGAGCATCTAGATAACCAAACTAATACAACCAGTGTCTAAGTATCAATACAAGACAGAAAGAAATATAGAAGGAGAGACAAGGTCCTACGGGCGGCAGCAGCTACCTCGTAGCCTCCGGTATTCGATCGCGCCCGAACTCAACGACCTCCGTGATCAAACACACCTGGATCTACACATGAAGTGCACGGTGTAGCACGAGTACAATCAACTCAGCAAGTAACAGAAATAAATAAGGAGCTGAGAAGCAGTGACGAGCTATACAGTACAATTCATTTTGAATAATTCCAGCAAAAAATAGACATACTATCAAATCCGGTAGTTTAAGTCAAATAAGTTTTTATACAGTTAAAGTGCAGGTACTCCGGATATAGAATCCTTCAGGAACTTCACGACAATGACAGATAGAACTAAGTGCATCAAAAAATGAAAAATAAGTACAACCTCTCACGGCAACAATCACTCCACTCATCACAACAACTCAACCACTTGGCTCTCCGCCCTCAACACTCACACTCAATGGGTACCCGCGCTCACTGGGGATGTTTAGACTATGGAGGGGCTCCTACAGCCCAAGCGCTATAATCTGCACGGACATTTCACGTGCCATAGTATAAATATCTGGATCCGCACGGATAACTCACATGCTGCACGAAAAACTCACGTGCTATAGTATAAGGATCCGTACGGACAACTCACATGCTATAATATCCCGCACGGACAACTCACGTGCTATAATATAATATCTCACAATCAGGCCCTCTGCCTCACTCAGTCACAAATCTCTTCAGTCTCTTAGGCTCTCAATAATCATGCAATCACCCAAAACAACAATGATATGATGCATCAATAATGAACAATAGAGACTGAGATAAAATAAACAAGTAAACTGTGACTGAGTATAAAACAACAATTACGCAGGTAGTTCAACATGTGCACGACCTCTGTGGGTCCCAACCGTACTAATATATAGCCTAAACATGGTTTCTAACATAACTTATAGTCAAATTTCCACAAAACATAGAGAGCACATAGCTAACAACAAATTGTTCAACTTTACAGTTTCCACGGTGCGCACCAAGTCACAATCTCCTCGGTGCATGCCTACAGGCCCGTCACCTAGCATGTGCGTCACCTCCAAAGTAATCACATGACACCAAAATTAGGGGTTTCATACCCTCAGAACCAGATTTATAACTGTTATTTACCTCAACATCGTAGAACTCCTACTCCGAAATGCCATTTCCTCTCGAACCGTCCTCCAAATGACCCCAATCTAGACATAAGCAATAAAATACGATCAATATGAGCTAAAGAATGAATCCCACAAGGAAAATACCATGGGCCAAATCCCGAAATTCACTCAAACCCAGCCTCCAGGCCCATGTCTCGAAATCCAACAAAAGTCATAAAAACTCAAAAGCCCATTCACTCCCGAGTCTACCCATACTAAATTCATCAAAATCCGACCTCATTTGGTCCCTCAAATCCTCAATTTACTCTCTCCAAAATCCCAAGCACTACCCCTTATTTCGCTTCCAAAATTCTACTAATTAGGTGAGAAAACAACGGAAAAACACCATAGGTAGGATTATTAGAGCTAAAGCAACTTACCTCAGTGAATATCCTTGAATCCCCTTCAAGAATCACTCCAAAAACTCCATGGTCCGACTTGAAAATGGTGGAAATGAACAAAAATTAGCGAAGTCTTCTATCTATAGGTTCTCCCTAGGTTTTCACACCTGCGGCTCAAAATGCGCACCTGCGGAGCCACTTTTGCGCACAAATCTCTGCATCTGCGAAAAATTACTTAAGTGCCAATCTCCGCACCTATGCTCCCTATCCGCTTCTGCGACCTCGCAGGTGCGGAAAAGACCTCACACCTGCGGCCACTGCCAGCCCTCCTCATTTCCGCATCTGCGACTCAGCTTCGCATCTGCGGGCTCACAAATGCGACCACTTCTATGTACCTGCAGTTCTAGCCCAGGTCCTCCATGTCCACATCTGTGGCTTACCAAGCGCACCAGCGACCTCGCACCTGCGGCTCCCCCTCCGCAGGTGCGGAAATACCAGTAGCAGCAACTTCAGCTGTATATTTCCAACTTCAAACAATCCGTTAACCACCCGAAATCACCCCGATCCCTCGAGACCTCAACTAACCATACCAACAAGTCATATAACAACATACAAACTTAGTTGAGCCTTCGAATCACTCAAAACAATATAAAAATACCAAATTACCCTCGGATTCAAGCCTAAGAACTTCTAAACTTTCGAATTCTACAAACGACCCCGAAACCTACCAAACCACATACGAATGACCTCAAATTTTACACACACATCAAAAATGACATCACGAACCTACTCCAATTTCCGGAAATCCATTCCGACCCCGATATCAAATTTTCCACTGCCGACCGTAATCGCCAAATTTTTAACTTTCGCCAATTCAAGCCTAATCCCACTACGGACCTCTAAATTATATTCTGGACGCGCTCCTAAGTCCAAAATAACCTAATGAAGCTAATGGAACCATCAGAATTAAATTCCGAGATCGTTTACATATAAGTCAACATCCGGTTTACTTTTCTAACTTAAGCTTCTAAATAAGAGACTGTGTCTCAATCCACTTCGAAAGCACTTCGGACCCAAACCAACTAACCCGGTATATCATAATATAGCTGAAAAGCACAAAAAGAAGCAAAAATGGGGCTATAACTCTCGAAATGACATGCCGGATCGCGACAATAATGATATCTTACAAATGCTATGATCAATCCTATAAGTGGTTGGATCCTCTTTTAGAGCTATATTTTATTGTAGGATAATCGATGTAATGGATTGAGAGCTTCCACTAACTCAAAGACTGAAAGAGTGGAGGGGCGAAAAAAGGAAGACAAGCCAAGAGTAATTGAGATGGAGTAGAAGGTTAATGGAGAAGATTAGTGGGAGTAACTTCTTTAGGAGTTATAGACGTCCACTACATAATATAATATTTCATAACACTCCTCCTTGGATGTCTATATATAATGTGCCTCGTTGAAACCTTACTAAAAAAAAATCTTGTGGGAAAAAATCTTAGTGAAGGAAAAAGAGTACACATATTTTGTAATACGCATTGTTTGCTGCCTCATTAAAAACCTTGCTAGGAAAATTCAGTGGGATAAAACCTCAGCTAAGGAAAAAAGAGTGCAACGCGTATCTTACTCCCCCTGATGAAAACATCATTTTACTTTTCGGAAATGACGCATTCCAATCCCGTATACCAGCTTATCAAATGTTGAGGTTGGTAATGATTCATTGAACATATCCACTAAATTATCACTCAAATAAATTTGTTGAACATCTATATCACCAATCTATCGAAGATCATGTCTGAAAAGAACTTTGGTCAAATGTGCTTTATTTTGTCGCTTTCAAAATATCCTTCTTCCAATTGAGATAAACAAGCATCATTGTCTTCAATATAATTGAAATCTTCTTTTTCAAAGAAAAATCACACATTTGTTGTGTTGAGTCACTTGTTTTATAAGTTGCTAATATCTTGGCATGACTTGAATCAATAATTGACATCCTTTGTAGAATATCATAATATAATAATACTCTCACATGCAAATAGATTGCTTAAAGAACGAACTTCAGCCCTGCATTTGCATAATCAATAAAAGCTTGACAATATTTGTTAGATTAAACAAATCTATATCAAGGATTCTTTTTGCAATATAATACAAATCATATTCCAATATCTACACATAGTAGTAAAACTATATCTCGCTAGTATATTATTATACTCATAATTCTAGCAAGATATATTCGTGCACCAATTTCACTAAGACACAAAAATAAATCATGTATGCCATGATTGCTCTAATCCATATAAGGATTTGTTGAAGATTTATTATGCTTCAGAAAAATTTAAATCCTTCAAGGATTTTCATTATACGCCTATCAAATGTATTGTCAGACCAAAATCTGAAATAATTGCAACATATCTTCATATAATCAATACCAGGATATATATAAATCTTCTTGTGTCACAATGCATTTTTATATCTATCGACTTAATTTTTTATTTAACTTTTCGCACACAAACACATTTATACCTCCATTGGCTTTATACTTTCATGTGTTGGGCTTTATATCTCCAGAATTGGTATTTGGCGGTTTGAAGGTTAGGGTTTTAGAAGGTTTTAATAGCCTGTTTGATCAAGGTTTTTTTTGGCCAAAACTATTTTTGTTACTGCGAAAATTATTTTTTTTCTAAAGTTAAGTTGTCTGGTCAAGTTTTTTTCTAAAAAATAAATCAGTAGAAGCAGTAATTTCTTCCAAAAAAGTAATTTTGAGAAAAATACTTTTGAGAAAAAAATACTTGAAGTGTTAAGAAACTAAGCTCAAAGTAATAACATAAAACAAGAAAATAGACAAGAAATGTAGAGAGGAAAGAAGCCACTTTCTTATTTCATCAAGTGTTTCCAGGTGTATATAATGTGATGCCCAAACCCTCTATTTATAGGAGGTAATACAAAGGGATGTCATGAACATGGTATTAACTATTGACTATTGAGATCATTGGGAAAGATTATGGAGGAGGTTATAGAGGTGTGGGAGTTACAACCATAATGGTAAAAAGTAGTGCAAGGTAGAGATAGAAAACAGTGAGGGGCGGGTTCTACCTTAACCCGCGAAATTTCAACCTACC
>AWOL01S0004937.1:0-22593 GCA_000715115.1 Nicotiana otophora | reverse complement strand
GCCCCGCCCCGCCCCGCATTGCATTTTCACCCGCACCCCGCAAAATTTTCCTCTTTTTTTTCCTTGTTTTTTCTTTTTCCAATTTGTCTTATTTTTATTTTTGTCTTTTCAGTTATGTTTATATATGTCATTGCTAATGTAAAAGTTTCCATCATAATCTAGTGGCAAACTAAAGAAGTTATATTTTGAATAGCCATAACAAGGGAATAACTATAAATCCTACCGAATACTATTAGTATGTCATTCTAATATATAATTTAGATTGTACAATGTAATGAGATCATATACATGAACTTAGCTTAAAATAAATTAACTATATAGTTAAAAGTGAGACTTTGGAGCAGTAAATAAAATATTAAACAAGCTTTTCTTCCCAATGATACAATTAGCAGAAGCATTCATATTTACAATCAACTGAATAGAAGTCTACTATGAATCAATTTAAAAAACTAAATCAAATTGAGACTACAATGATTCAATTCGTGGGAGTACGGAATTATAAGTCCAAAACTGAAAAACAAATATTTCTTGGTTGAATATTAGAGATCGATAGCTGAAAAGTTGTACTTATTTGAAAATCTTAATCCGCACCCGCATAAAACTGAATTTGTTTTTATGTTGACCCGCCCTGCCTCGTACCCGCATATGTTATTTCCACCTGAACTATGAACCAAATCCCTTTTACACACTTTCTGACATCGATAATTATCTTACACATTCAATCTTTTAAAAGTGTGTCCAGTTGATCAGTTTCACAAAACATGTCTATGTCACGCACCAATGGAGTTGCGACATGTGTCCTTAACTAAAAGAAATACTTAGAATTTCAAATCTACCCTCGTCTCCTTCCTTCTTTGTTTTCTGGACGTTTTTTCTTAGGTTTCAACTTCTCTTTTGGTTGCTTTTTTTTTTTTGTTTCAAAGCCACCCTAATCAATTTCAATTCATTCCAAATATCAGATTTAGCTTTGTGCAAGTATTTTCATCAAGGACCTAGAACACCCACTTGAATTTGAAAATGAAATTTCATAGTCAAATGTAATTTCGACTTCAACCTTTGAAGCTTTGACCGCAATGGTGATTTGAACGTTACTCCACCCAAATCCCATCCCAAACATTGATTATAATTCAATTTTAGATCTCAACAATACCACACTTTCTTTTAAAATTTGTTTATTTAAAAAAATATTTATTTTAATGTAATAAACTTGAGGTGGGTTCCATTGTTCAAACCATAGATAAACTTCAATTTTGAACTCGAATTTGTAGTTGGCATCAATGTATAATAATTGTTTGGGTTGAATTTTAAAAGCAACTGCTGATTTCGAAAGACTTTATTGGCGAGCAGAATGCAAAAATAGTTACTGAGTTCTTGGTTGATGCGAATCTGAGATCTAAAATTTATGTGGATTATTTGCTGCTTGGAATTGATTAAGAACTAATTCTTTGAGCTTAAAATTTGAACGGAGTGATTTGAGCAGGAATTATGAACTTCCATGGTTGAGTTCTTATGAGTTCAAAACTGAGTTAAAGTTTTATAATTTTTTTTATTTTTTTTATTTTTGGATTTCCCTCGCTCGTTTTCTGTGTATACCACGCGAGTGCCAGCTAAGCAAAATGGTGTGTCATAGATATACTTTTGAAAGGTTGAGTGTGTAAGATAATTTTCATCGTCAGAAAGTGTGCAACATGGATTTGGTTTATAGGTCAGGTGGTAACTTATGGTTTGTACATGTCCAGACATTTCACAAGCAGTGAGCGTGGTAGGCCGGTATATGGCTTGCCCTGGTAAAGCACATTGGCATGATGTAAAATGGATTCTCAGATACTTGCGAGGTATTTCAAACACATGTTTGGAGTTTGGAAGAAATACTAACACTTTGGTTGGTTTTGTAGACTCAGATTATGCAGGTGATCTTGACAAAAGAAGATCACTGGCAGGCTGTGTATTTTGCATTGGTGGTTGTGCTATTAGTTGGAAAGCTACATTACAGCATGTAGTAGCTTTATCTACTACCGAAGCAGAATATATGGCAGTGACCGAGGCGATCAAAGAAGCTTTATGGTTCAAGGGTCTATTTGCGGAATTGAGTTCATACCAAGGTGGTATTACTATTTTCTGTAATAGTCAAAGTGCCATTCACTTGACTAAAGATCAAATATATCATGAGAGGACGAAGCACATTGATATAAAATATCATTTTATCTAAGAAACCATTGTTGAAGGAAAAGTCTCTGTTCAGAAGATCAACACTAGAGACAATCCTATTGACATGTTCACAAAACCTCTTCTAGTGTCCAAGTTGAAGCTTTGCGTGAACTTGATTGGCATTTATGAAGAATGATTTTTTCCATTAGATTTTTTACGGAGAAGGTGGAGCAAATTTACTATATATAAGCCAAAATTAGGCCAATGTAGAGTTTTATAATATATCCATTAATTTGGCTTATTTTTAAGTGGGGACCAAGTTTTCATGATATTTGTCATGACATAATATCCACTATAACACAATTTGCGGACCAAGTTTTCATGACATTTTCCATGACATAACATCCACTATTAGGCCAGTGATTTCTTGCTATAAATAGAGGAGTTTCTCCTCATTTGAAAATACACAAATTCAAGAGCTTTTCACTCTTGTATTTCTTTCTCCACCTTTATATCATTATAGAGTATTTTGTAAAAGAGTGAGTATTGGGAAACACTTGTGTGAACCCTTTCTTTAGAGAGATCTTGCGAGGTTATTCTCTTGGGGTATTTGGGACTAATTAGAGTATTTACTCTAATTTTGTACTCTCTTTTATACTCTTGTTGGTATAGTAAAATTGCTCCTCTGCGCTTGTGTACGTAGGTCACCTTGACCGAACTACGTTAAATTTGTGTCTTCTTTATCTTCTTTAATTGTCGTTATTATAAACTTGTATTGTCTTTGTTATTGTCATTATAATATTATTTGGCTAAATTTTGCACTACCCGGTTTTTCGATTCTAACAAATAGGTATCAGAGCCAGATCTAAACGGGCTAGTTTAAATAGCCAAAATGACTCTAACAAAATCTTATGTTGAGAAATTTGACCTAAGTGCAAACTTTAAAATGTGACAATTAAAGATGGAAGCTATCATAATTCAGGATGGCTTAGATTTAGCACTGCAAGGAAAGGAGAAGAAGCCGAATAAAATGACGGACAGGGAGTTTGCCGTCATAGACAAAAAAGCAAAAATATATATTATTTTAAATGTCTCAAATGAGGTTTTGCATGAAGTTGCAACAGAAGGCTCAGCGAAAGGCATATGGAAAAAGCTGAAAACCCTATATATGAAAAGAACAGTAGAAAACAGGCTTTACCTAAAGCAAAAACTCTACACTTTTCGTATGGCTGAAGGTACCTCTATACTTACACATCTTGATACTTTTGATTCTCTTCTTATGGATTTAAGTAACATAGATGCTGAAATCAAAGATGAGGATCAAGCTATGTTATTGCTTGTTTCCTTACCCCAGTCGTTTAAACATATAAGAGATACTATGCTTTATGGAAGGAATAATATATCTTATAAAGATATCAAATCTATTTTGAAATCAAACGAACAAATAGATAGAGATATTACTGGGAAAACTAGTGGGAACCAAGGGGAAGGCTTATTCATAAGAGGTAGATCCAATAAGAAAGATTCAAGTAGTGAGAGACCTCAATCAAGGTCAAAATCCAGATACAAAAATGTGGTGTGCAAATATTGTCATAAGAAATGTCACATTATTTCTGAATGCTTTAAATTGAAAAACAAAGAAAAGCACACAGAAAAAAAAATGAGCACAAAAATACTGACACTGTCGAAGAAGTGTAGTTGCTGATGAGACTGAGGGAACTATTTTTTTAGCAACTAATAATAATTTCAAATCTAATAACGAGTGGATTTTAGATTCGGGTTCTTCTTATCATATGTGTCCCAATCGGAATTTATTTACCACATATGAATCTATTGGAGGTGGAGTTGTTTTAATGGGTAACAATGATGCCTGCAAAGTTATTGAAAAAGGTACAGTACGAATCAAAATGCACGATAGTATGGTGAGAACTCTCACTGATGTTAGACATGTTCCTGACTTGAAGAAAAATCTCATCTCTTTGGGCACTCTAGAATCTCTTGGGTGTAAGTACACAGGTGAAAGTGGAGTTCTGAAAATTCCTCATGGTGCTCTTGTGATCATGAAAGCACGAAAATCTGGTACGTTGTATACTCTATTGGGATCTACTATTATAGGTGCTGCTGCAGTTTCAATATCAGATAAATCAGATTATGACATCACCAAATTGTGGCATATACGATTGGGGTATATGAGTGAAAAAGATCTTTCCATCCTCAGCAAAAAAGGTCTCTTAAATGGCCAAAGTATCGGAAATATGGAGTTTTGTGAATATTGTGTGTTCGGGAAGCAAAAAAGAGTCAACTTCAAATCTCCAGCGATTCATAGAACAAAAGGTACTTTGGATTACATTCATTCAGATCTTTGCGGTCTTTCACGTACCCCATCAAAAGGTGGTGCCAGGTATATGTTAACTTTCATTGATGATTATTCAAGGAAAGTTTGGGTTTATTTCCTGAAAAATAAAAGTGATGTTTTCTTAAATTTCAAACAAAATGGAAAGTTTTGATTGAGAAGCAAACATGAAAACAGGTTAAGCGGCTTATAACAGATANGGGTCCTTCACGTACCCCATCAAAAGGTGGTGCCAGGTATATGTTAACTTTCATTGATGATTATTCAAGGAAAGTTTGGGTTTATTTCCTGAAAAATAAAAGTGATGTTTTCTTAAATTTCAAACAAAATGGAAAGTTTTGATTGAGAAGCAAACATGAAAACAGGTTAAGCGGCTTATAACAGATAATGGCTTGGAATTTTGTAATGATGAATTCAACGAATTTTGCAAGAATGAAGGAATTGCTCGATATCGTACTGTGAGAATGACACCTCAGCAAAATGGTATGGCAGAAAGGATGAATAGAACTCTTTTGGAAAGGGCTCGTTGCATGATTTCAAATGATGGGTTGACAAACGCCTTTTGGGCAGAAGCTATCTCTACAACTTGTTATATTGTCAACCGAGCTCCTTCTGCACATTTGAACTTTAAGACTTTAGAGGAAATGTGGTCAGGTACTCCTGCTAATTATTCTAATTTAAAAATATTTGGTTACCCTGCATATATGCATATAAATGATGGAAAATTAGAGTCAAGGGATAAAAAGTACATTTTCCTTGGGTATGCATCTGGGGTGAAAGGATACCGACTATGGTCTCCTGATCCCACGACACCAAAATTTATAATTAGCAGATATGTAACCTTTGATGAATCCTCTATGATACATTCTAGAAAAGAGTCTTCTAGTTCTTGTAATACAGATAAAGGAAAGAGTACACAGAAGCAGGTAGAGGTTGAGATTGGCATTCCTTCTGAGCCAAGCTCATCAACTTAGCAAAATACAATTGAAACTCCTGAAGTTGAGCTAGAAGCTGAAATTCCTGAAGTTGAACAAGAAGAAGAGGAATATTCTGTAGCCAAACATAGACCAAGAAGAGAAGGTAAACAACCATTGAGGTTTGGAGATTATGTTGCATTTATTTTTTCAGTTGCATAGAAAACTGAAGAAATTGGAGAACTATCAAAATATTCAGAAGCTGTTTCTGGTGCTGACTCAGCCAAGTGACTAATTGTAATGAATGAAGAAATTGAGTCTCTCCATAAGAATGGTACTTGGTTTCTTGTGACGCCGCCATCAAGAAAAAGAATTGTTGGTTGTAAATGGGTCTTCAACAAAAAAATGGCATTCCAGGGGTTGAAGATGCGAGGTATAAGGCACCATTAGTTGCAAAGGGCTATAGTCAGGTACAAGGAGTTGATTTTAATGATATTTTCTCACATGTTGTTAAACATAGCTCTATTCGTATCTTGCTTGCCTTCGTTGCCATGTATAATTTGGAATTAGAATAACTTGATGTTAAAACAACTTTCTTGCATGGCGAGCTTGAGGAACAAATATACATGCCTCAACCCGAAGGATTTGAAATTGACGGAAAAGAAGATCATGTTTGCTTTTTGAAGAAATTCCTGTACAGATTAAGGCAGTCTCCAAGACAATGGTATAAAAGGTTTGATTCCTTTATGTCGGGTCATGGTTATTTGAGGAGCATATATGATAGTTGTGTTTATCTACGGATGTTAAATGATGGTTCATTTGTGTACCTATTATTATATGTTGATGACATTCTCATTGCTACTAAGGATTTAACAGAAATTCACAATTTGAAAAGTCAACTAAAAAGTGAATTTGAGATGAAAGATTTGGGAGCATCTAAGAAAATCCTTGGCATGGAGATCAAAAGAGATCGAAAAGCCAACAGGCTATTTCTGACCCAGAAGAAGTACTTGGAGAAAGTCTCGGAGAGTTTTGGTATGGAAGATGCTAAACCAGTTAGTACCCCTATTACTGCTCATTTTAAGTTATCAGTTGCTCAGTCCCTACAGTCAGAGGAAGAATAGAGGTACATGGCACAATTTTCTTATTCCAGTGTAGTTGGCAGTATTATGTATGCAATGGTTTGTACACGTCCAGACATTTCACAAGCAGTGAGCATGGTAAGCCGGTATATAGCTTGCCCTGATAAAGCACATTGGCATGCTGTGAAATGAATTCTCAAATACTTGCGATGTACTTCAAACACATTTTTGGTGTTTGGAATAAATACTAATACTTTAATTGATTTTGTAGACTCAAATTATGCAGGTGATCTTGACAAAAGAAGATCACTGGCAGGCTATGTATTTTGCATTGGTGGTTGCGCTATTAGTTGAAAAGTTACATTACAACATGTAGTAGCTTTATCTACTACCGAAACAGAATATATGACAGTGACAGAGGCGATCAAAGAACCTTTATGGTTCAAGGGTCTATTTGCGAAATTGAGTTCACACCAATGTGGTATTACCATTTTCTGTAATAGTTAAAGTGCCATTCACTTGACTAAAGATCAAATATATCATGAGAGGAGGAAGCACATTGATATAAAGTATCATTTCATCCGAGAAACCATTGATGAAGGAAACGTTTATGTTTAGAAGATTCACACTAGAGATAATCCTGCTGACATGTTCACAAAACCTCTTCTAGTATCCAAGTTCAAGCTTTGAGTGAACTCGATTGGCATTTATGAAGAACGATTTTTCCCATTGGGGTTTTTACGGAGAAGGTGAAGAAAATTTACTATATATAAGCCAAAATTTGGCCAAGGTGGAGATTTATAATATGACCATTAATTTGGCTTATTTTCAAGTGGGGGCCAAGTTTTCATGACATTTGCCATGACATAATATCCACTATTACACAATTTGTGGACCAATTTTTTATGACATTTGCCATGACATAATGTCCACTATAACATAATTTATGGACCAAAGTTTCATGACATTTTCCATGACATAACATCCACTATTAGGACAAGGATTCCTTGTTATAAATAGAGTAGCTTCCCTCATTTGAAAACATACCAATTCAAGAGCTTTTCACCCTTGTCTTTCTTTCTCCTCCTTTATTTCATTATAGAGTATTTTGTAAGAGAGTGAATGTTGAAAAATACTGGTGTGAACCCTTTCTTTGAAGTGATCTTGTGAGATTATTCTCTTGGGATTTTTGGGACTAATTAGAGTACTTACTCTAATTTTGTAATCTCTTTTGTACTCTTGTTGGTATAGTAAAATTGCTCGTCTCCGCTTGTGGACGTATGCCACCTTGACCGAACCACATTAAATTTGTGTCTTCTTTATCTTTTTTAATTGCCATTATTATCAACTTGCATTCGCTTTGTTATTGTCATTATAATGTTGTTTGGCTAAATTCCGCACTACCCGATTTCCTGATTCTAACACGTTCTTTACACATTTCAACTACTAATATTTTAGTAAAACTTCAATTCCGCAAATTCTATTACCTCAAAACAAAACAAAACCGAGTCAAACAAGAACAAGAAAGACTTAAATGCCACCTCAAAAGCCACTTGAAAATTCATAAATTTTATTCCCCTCGACCTGCCAAGGCCAAAATGACACACTTAGAAAAAAAAAGTACTCCTATCATGTATGTGTGTGCCAAATGTATCACTATTATATTCTTTCGTAATTATTACTCTTTGGGAAACCACATGAAATTTAGGAAAGAAAAAGAAATCTAAAAGAGGGAAAAAAGGAAAGTGTTTTAGTTGAAAAAGAATGAGAAGAAGAATTGTGTGGGCGTGGTGATTGTGAGCACCTAATTTTTGACAGTGCTTGAATTTTCTCCACTCATCTCACCAATACCTCACTTTATCTCTTTTTCCCAACTCCCTTACGTTACTTTACACTAGCACTACTTTATTCCTTTTCCCCAAGCTTCATCACATCATTTTGCACTAGCACCCACTCACTTTGCCCATTTCCCCCCAATTCCCTCACATCACTTTACACTAACATACACTCACTTCCACTCTCCTTCACGTCTCCCTCATAAATCCTCCCCACTTCCCTACATCGGATAGAGAGCACACACACTGCACAAAAGGGACGAAAAACGGACAACAAATGAGGAGCTGAGAATTTTCCACTCCCTCTCAAGGATCTTCTACCCAAAGAAACAAAACAGAGCACAAAAAAATGCAGCTCACTCCTATTCTTCCTTGTAAAACAAGCATCAAACATCCCAGCAGTTCAACAACAAAAATACTACACAAAGACCACCTTTTCTTCCATTAAAACCGCCTCATCTCCCTCCCTAAACCATGGTAAAAAAAGCGTCCTCAAAATAGTCCCAAGTTCCATCCAAAACGCACCAAATTTCAGCAATTAAACAGCCCAAAAATGAGTTCCAAATAACCACCAAACTTTACTAGCCTTTAACCCCATAAAAGTTGGTCACTTCCAGCCACAAAGCTCCGAAAACGAGCTGGAAATAGCAGCTATTGTTCATGCCTTAAAAATTTGGCGGCATTACTTGTACGGTGTCCAGTGTGAGGTATATGCCGATCATCAGAGTTTACAACATTTATTTAAACAGAAGGATCTTAATTTACGGCAGCGAAGGTGGTTAGAGTTGCTTAAAGATTATGATATCATCATTATCTATCATCCCGGAAAGACCAATGTAGTGGTCGATGCCTTGAGTCGTAAGGCGGAGAGTTTGGGAAGCTTAGCATACTTATCGGTAGCAGAGAGGCCTTTAGCCTTGGATGTTCAGGGCTTGGCTAACCAATTTGTTAGATTGGATGTTTCGAGCCGAATCGAGTTTTGGCTTGTGTCATTTCTCGGTCTTCTTTATATGATCGCATCAGAGAGCACCAGTATGATGATCCATATCTGCTTGTCCTTAAGGACACGGTTCAACACTGTGATACCAAGGAGTCACTATTGTAGATGACAGTGTATTACGAATGCAGGGCAGGCTATGTGTGCCTAATATAGATGGTTTGCGTGAGCTGATTCTCCATGAAGCTCACAGTTCGCGGTACTATATTCATCCAGGTACCAGATTTAGAAAGATATAGTTTGGGTTTGTAGCTCGATGTCTAAATTATCAATAGGTAAAGTATGAACATCAGAGGCCGGGAGGATTGCTTTAGAGACTTGAAATTCCGGAGTGAAAATGGGAGCGTATTACCATGGATTTCGTAGTTGGGCTTCCACGGACTTTGAGAAAGTTTGATGTTGTATGGATGATAGTAGATCGGATGACCAAATCTGCGTATTTTATTCCAGTTGGTACTAATTATTCTTTGGAGCGGTTGGCTGAGATTTATATTCGTGAGATTGTTCGCCTACACGGTGTACCAGTGTCCATCATATCAGATCGGGGCACGCAGTTTACATCATATTTTTGGAGAGCAGTATAGCTAGAATTGGGCACACAGGTTCAGCTGAGTACAACATTTCGCCTTCAGACAGACGAACAGTCCGAGCGCACTATTCAGATATTGGAGGATATGTTGCGTGCTTGTGTCATTGATTTTGGGGATTTTTGGGATCAATTTAGCCACCCGCGGAGTTTGCTTATAATAATAGCAACCAGTCGAGTATTCATATGGATCCATATGAGGCTTTGTATGGGAGACGGTGCCGGTCTCCAATGAGCTGGTTTGAGCCGGGTGAGGCTAGGCTATTGGGTACTGACTTGGTTCAGGATGCTTTAGAGAAGGTCAAAGTGATTCAGGAACGGCTTCGCATGGCACAGTCAAGACAGAAGAGTTATGCTGACAAGAAGGTTCATGATGTTGTTCACATGGCTGGGGAGAAGGTTCTACTCAAGATTTCACCCATGAAGGGTGTGTTGAGGTTCAGGAAGAAAGGCAAGTTGAGCCCTCGATATATTGGGCTTTTTGAGATACTTAAGAAACTTGGAGAAGTGGCTTATGAACTTTCCTTGCCACATAGTATATCAGCTGTTCATCCAGTGTTCCATGTATCCATGCTCCGAAAATATGTCGGGGATCCGTCTCATATTCTAGATTGCAGTACAGTACAGTTGGACGGTAATTCGACTTATGATGTGGAGCCGATGGCTATTTTAGACCAGCAAGTTTGAAAGTTGATGTCAAAGAAAATAACATCAGTGAAGGTACAGTGGAGAGGCCAGCCAGTTGGAGAAGCTACTTGGGAGACTGAGCAGGAGATGCGGAGCAAATATCCACACCTATTTGAGACTCCAGGTATGATTCTAAACTCGTTCGAGGATGAACGTTTGTTTAAGAGGGGGAGAATGTAAAGACCCGGCAGGTCGTTTCGAGTATTATAACCCCATTCCCCCATTTACTACTCAATTTATACTTTATAGTTATTTTATGACTTACCGGGTTAGTTGGTGTAGGTCTGGAAGGAAATCAGAGTGAAACGAGACACTTAGTCTCATAATTAAAAATTTAAGTTAGAAAAGTTGATCGGATGTGGACTTATGTGTAAATGACCTCGAATTCGAATTTTGATAATTCCAATAGATCCGTATGGTGATTTTGGACTTAGGAACGTGTCCAAAAAATTATTTGGATGTCCGTAGTTGAATTAGGCTTGAAATGACGAAAGTCGAATTTTTGAAAAGTTTGACCGGGGGGTTGACTTTTTGATATCGGGGTCGAAATCCAATTCTAAAAATTAGAATACCTCTGTTATGTCATTTATGACTTGTGTGCAAAATCTGAGTTCAATCGGACTTGATTTGATATGTTCCGGCGTTGTTTATGGAAATCTGAAATTTCAAAGTTCATTAGGCTTTAATTGGGGTATCATTCTTGATTTTAGCATTGTTTGAGGTGATTTGAGGGTTCGACTAAGTTCATATGGTATTTTAATACTTGATGGTATATTTGGTTGAGGTCCCGGGGGGCTCGGGTGAGTTCCGGGGGGTTAACGGATCATTTTTGGCCTTGGTGAGATTGCTGATATCTGATGCTGCCTTCTTCTGGTTTCCTTATACACGATCGCATAGGTCCATCCGCGATCACGTAAGCTTATTTGGGGCAGGGATATTTTTGTTCTATGCGGTCATAGAGGAAGGAACGTGATCGCGTACGTGTATTAAGTTGTGCTTCGCGAACGCATGGATGAGGTCGTGTTCGCGTAAAAGGATTTGATGAATAGATGAGGGTAGGAAATTGCTCTACGCGATCACATAGGTCTGAACGCATTCGCGTAGGTTTGAGAGGTAGTGGTCTGCGATCGCGTAGGGTAAAAAGTATTGGCAGTCTGCTTTGTGCTTCGCAATCACGAGGCCATTTCCGCGATCGCGATTAAGAAAATCTAGGCTGACATTGTTAATTCCAAAATCGAGGGTTTGAGCCCATTTTTCACATTTTGAGTTAGAGATCACGGATTTGAGCGATTCTTGAAGGGATTTTCGTAGAGTTGGTAAGTGTTTATCACTTGGTTTTTGTTAAATCCCATGATTATATCTTTGATTTTATCATCTAATTTGTGATTTGGAGTGAAAAATTAGGGAAGAAGATGAAGTATTCTTGAGTTAGATTTTTGGGGTTTTGAATTGGATTTTGTTATCGGATTTTGGTAAAATTGATATTTAGACTCGTGGTTGAATGGGTATGAAACCCCGGAATTTTGGGAAAGAAGATGAAGTGTTCACGCTCTGAGGTAAGTAACAGTTTTAAATCTGGTCCTGAGGGTATTAAATCCCGGAATTTTGTGTCATGTGATTATTTTGGAGGTGACGCTCATGCTAGGTGACGAGCATGTGGGCGTGCACCGAGGGGATTGTGACTTAGTCCGTCCCATGAAACTGTAAAGTTGAATAACTTGTTGTTAGCTATATGCTCTTTATGTGTTAAAAACATTTGACTGTAAATCATGCTTAGGCTATGTGATAGTACTGTTAGGACCCACAGAGGTCGCGTACTGGTTGAATTATTTGCTAATTATTGTCTTGTACTCAGTCATGATTTTACTTGTGTATCATACCTCAGTCTTTCTTGATATTTGTTGATACACTATTTTATCTTTGTTTGGGCTGATCTTTGTGATTTTCGAGAGCCCGAGAGACTAGAGAGGTTGAGGACTGAGTAAGGCCGAGGACCTGTCGGTGCGGTATGGATATTATGGCACGTGAGTTGTCCGTACAATACGTGAGTTATCCGTGCAGATTATGGCGCTTGGGCTGTAGGAGCCCCTCCGGAGTCTATACACCCCAGTGAGCACGAGTACCCATTGAGTGTGAGTGCTGAGGGCTGAGAGCCGAGTGGTTGAGTTGTTGTGACGAGTGGGGTGACTGTTGCCCTGAGAGGCTGTACTTGCTTTGCATTTGTTATTACACTTAGTTGCTATTTGTCATTGTTGTCAAATTCTCTGAAAGATTTTATATCCGGATTACATGAACTTGAACTGTATAAATTGATTTGACTTAAACTACTGGATTTGAAAGCATGTTTATTCCAGCCACAAAAGTTGTATAGCTCGTCACTATCTTAAATTCCTTATTTATTATTATTACTTACTCAGTTGGTTGTACTCATACTACACTTTGCACTTCGTATGCAAATTCAGGTATTTTTAAACATAGCGGGTATTGATTTTCTCGCACAGTTAATTTTTTCGGAGATTCAGAGGTAGCTGTCGTGTTTTATAGATCTTGTCTCTCTTTCCCTATATCCTTATTTACTGTATTTGGTTTTAGACTATTATAGACCGTATTTGTCAGACTTGTATTCATATTAGATGCTCATGTAATCAGTGACACCAGGTTTGGGGAGTGTTCGTATCAGTATTTGTGGGATTTTGTATTATATTTAAATATTATATTTTCAAACTTAAGAAAAATTGTGGTTTATTGAGATTATCGGCTTGCCAAGTATGGAGATAGACGCCATCACGACAGGTTGGGATTTTGGGTCGAGACAAAAATGCATCAAATTTCAACAATTAAATAGCCCAAAAACGAGCTCCAAATAACCACCAAACTTCACTAGCCTTTAACCCCATAAAGGTTGGTCACTTCCAGCCACAAAGCCCCGAAAACGAGCTGGAAATCTACCCCAACCCAGCCCTCTTCTCAGTCCAAAAACAACTTCGAAACGCCTCAAAACAGCCCCTTAAACTCCATCAAAACTCAGCCCCCAAATCTCAGCAAAATCCAGCCAAAAAGGAGCAAAACAACCATCTGCAAAATAGCTAGAAAAGTGAGGTGATGTTCGAGTTCTCCGGTTCGAGGTTCCGACGATGTCGCTTTTAGAATTTTCTGGCCGTTGTTCATGTATTCTGGCAAAGATTCCGACTTTGTGCTTGCTTCATTAATACGAAGGTTCATTTTTATCTTATCTCGATATTTTCAGTTTTACTTCGCGATTGAAAGGCATGGTTTGAATTCGTTTAAATGTTCTGAGTTTGTCATTTTTCTCCAATATGAGTATTTGATTATTGATGAGGAACTGTTGGTCAAGAAAATATATAAATTACTAAGTTATATGAAAAGGTCGAGAGGATTAAAAGGCCAATGTTTGGTTATTTTTCTTTAATTGTCATTTCGTTTTATTACATGTTAAATGGTTTATGTGGATTCCTTGATTGCTATAATTCGTTCTTTTGGTTAAATCAACATTTGTTATTAATCGTTTTTGTTGTTCTCCTTCGTTAGAGTTAGAAGAATAATGGGAGAAGATCACAATTTATTTAAGAAAAATGCGCCGTATTCATATGTAAAGTGTGGTTAGGGTTTGGGTGGATTTTGGGCCAGAAGAATTCTATTAGCCCACCTTTCCATAGTTGATTTTCTTCCATGATATTATCCATATCTCATGACCTTACAGTAATCTCAAAGTAGTCTAAGCAAATAACTCTCAAACATCGTAGCTTGCTTTAGGCGTGATTAATAATAAATCATCCTGACAATGGGTACGGTTCCAGTGGCATAGTCACGATATGTAAACCCCAATTCGAGTGTGCGTTTCACACGGCTTGAACATAACTTCAAATAATAATAATAATAATAATAATAATAAACATGTTGTAAATCGCGGGTGCGTTTCGCGTGACGCGATTTGCAATGTGTACCAAACGACAAGTGTATGACATCGTAACTTATTCAAAATAACTCCATAAATATGAAAAGCGGTTAAATATTTAATTAAAAACAGTCAAAGGTAAAATGCACAATAGGTTTAAAACAGGTAATAAATCAGATAATTAGGCCAAGTATTAATTGTTAAGCGACCGTGCTAAAACACAGAATCCGGGAGTGACTCATACCTTTTCTCGGGTTAACAGAATTCCTTACCCGGTCTTCTGCGTTCGCGGACTATAAAAATAGAGTCAATTTTCTCGATTTGGGATTTTAAAATAAACCGGTGACTTGGGACACCATCATAATTTTTCCAAGTAGAGACTCTGATTAAATAAATAATTTCATTTCGAATAATGTCACTTTAATTGGAAAAACTCCCCTATTCCTCGGGAAAGAGAGGTGTGACAGTGATGACCAATTCTCCATGGACCCATACAGCACACACAATGTGTGAGAGAGAGTGTGGCGCTTGTTTTCTTCTTTTGATAATTCATTGAATATTAGTAACATATAAATTCTTTTACTATATTAAAAGGAGGGTTGTGCATAATTTGGTAAATACTGAATTATCGTACCGAAATAGAAAATTTTGATATTTGATATTCGATATTTTGGTATTCGGTATGGTATTTGGTTTAAATTTTAAAAACTATTGGTATTAGGTATGGTATTTGGTATTTTAAAATGAAATACCGAAATACCGATACCGTACCGAATTAAAATATATATTATATTTCACAATATACATATTATTACTTATAACATAAATATAAAAATCTAAAATTTTATTTTCCGTTATTCTCTAAGTTCATCAATTAACTCTAAGCAAGTAACAAGACATTTCTAATGATCAAATTTATTCTTTTATGTACAGTTTTCTCTCCTTGGGTTGATATTTGCTAGTTTTGGATAAAACTTTTGTCAATAAATATTTTTATTTTTGTACTTGTGAGTACTTTAATTTAGAATATTACAGTCTATGACTATATGCACAATCTAGTATTCAAATCGAATAAACCGAAGTTATCAAACCAAAACTGAAAGGAGAAAAATCGAGTCATACCGAATTTATTTAGGTACGGTATTGGTATTGCATTTTAAGAAATCGAATACTAAAAATACTGAACCGAAATATCTAAATACCGTACCGTACCGACCGACGAACACCCCTAATAAAAAGAGAGTGACCCTCTTCTTTTTTCTCTAAGTAAATTAATTTCGTTATTTTGGTGGGGAAAAAAATGGTTCTGGATATATGTTTAAATTCGTGACTATAGGGTCTTATATATAGGTAGTGTGTGGGTTGTTTGGAGCTAAGGGCATCTTTGACTAATGTTGTGACCAATGAATAATTATTTTTCTTTTTCTATATCCCCCGTATAAAAATGATTATTTTCAAAGAAGAGAGAATAAACAGTGTAGAATGTAAAAAGTAAACATGGTAAGTGGAAAATCTCATCGACTCAAAATATATGATAAAGTTTAAAATTCACTGCAAGGTGTCCAATTTGTTTCAACAATCAAGGTGCGTTTGTTTTAGGAGTCCGGAACCAAAATATGGTTCTTTTGGACTCAAAGAACAAAAATATGTAGAAAACAAGCATAGTGACCATAATATATATAGCATATTTTTAAAAGACGCTATACCTTAACGGTCGTTTGGCCAGTTAAGTATAGCGTCTTTTAAAAAGACGATATATAAATAGCATTTTTTACTAAGACGCTATATGTATTATGTGGGCCCACAAATAATTCTTATGGGCTTAAATGACATAACAATAATTTAACTGGGTATAACGTCTTAAGCTAAGACGTTATACCTCAAATAATTCACCCCCCGGACTAGTTTTTGCCTTATATAAGGACGTTAAGATTTTGTAAATATCCATTCAGAAATACTCTCAAGTGTTGTGAAATATTTCTTTGTTAAGTTGTTTTGCATTTTATCATAATGTCTGAAGAGCGAAGAATTAGGGTTTCATTATATTGGAGGGGGGGGAGGAGAGGTTGTGGTGGCGAATAACTCAGTAAGCTATAGTTTATCTCCACAGACTCATGTTAAGTTGCCACTTACAATGGACTACTATACATTGGTATCGTTGTTATGTAAAAAAATGAGTGTGAGCAAATGTTCGGTGAATCTTAAAATAACCGGAAGATATCCGTATTCTGTGACTCTGCAAGGGGTTGCTTGTTATGCTAAGTTTAACATCGAAGACGATGAAACTCTGAGAGATTTTTTGAGGACTTCGGATGAATATCGAAAATTTAACCCCATAAAGGTTGGTCACTTCCAGCCACAAAGCCCCGAAAACGAGCTGGAAATCTACCCCAACCCAGCCCTCTTCTCAGTCCAAAAACAACTTCGAAACGCCTCAAAACAGCCCCTTAAACTCCATCAAAACTCAGCCCCCAAAGCTCAGCAAAATCCAGCCAAAAAGGAGCAAAACAACCATCTGCAAAATAGCTAGAAAAGTGAGGTGATGTTCGAGTTCTCCGGTTTGAGGTTCCGACGATGTCGCTTTTAGAATTTTCTGGCCGTTGTTCATGTATTCTGGCAAAGATTCCGACTTTGTGCTTGCTTCATTAATACGAAGGTTCATTTTTATCTTATCTCGATATTTTCAGTTTTACTTCGCGATTGAAAGGCATGGTTTGAATTCGTTTAAATGTTCTGAGTTTGTCGTTTTTCTCCAATATGAGTATTTGATTATTGATGAGGAACTGTTGGTCAAGAAAAGATATAAATTACTAAGTTATATGAAAAGATCGAGAGGATTAAAAGGCCAATGTTTGGTTATTTTTCTTTAATTGTCATTTTGTTTTATTACATGTTAAATGGTTTATGTGGATTCCTTGATTGCTATAATTCGTTCTTTTGGTTAAATCAACAGTTGTTATTAATCGTTTTTGTTGTTCTCCTTCGTTAGAGTTAGAAGAATAATGGGAGAAGATCACAATTTATTTAAGAAAAATGCGCCGTATTCATATGTAAAGTGTGGTTAGGGTTTGGGTGGATTTTGGGCCAGAAGAATTCTATTAGCCCACCTTTCCATAGTTGATTTTCTTCCATGATATTATCCATATCTCATGACCTTACAGTAATCTCAAAGTAGTCTAAGCAAATAACTCTCAAACATCGTAGCTTGCTTTAGGCGTGATTAATAATAAATCATCCTGACAATGGGTACGGTTCCAGTGGCATAGTCACGATATGTAAACCCCAATTCGAGTGTGCGTTTCACACGGCTTGAACATAACTTCAAATAATAATAATAATAATAATAATAAACATGTTGCAAATCGCAGGTGCGTTTCGCGTGACACGATTTGCAATGTGTACCAAACGACAAGTGTATGATATCGTAACTTGTTCAAAATAATTCCATAAATATGAAAAGCGGTTAAATATTTAATTAAAAACAGGCAAAGGTAAAATGCACAATAGGTTTAAAACAGGTAATAAATCAGATAATTAGGCCAAGTATTAATTGTTAAGCGACCGTGCTAAAACACAGAATCCGGGAGTGACTCACACCTTCTCTCGGGTTAACAGAATTCCTTACCCGGTCTTCTGCGTTCGCGGACTATAAAAATAGAGTCAATTTCCTCGATTTGGGATTTTAAAATAAACCGGTGACTTGGGACACCATCATAATTTTTCCAAGTAGAGACTCTGATTAAATAAATAATTCCATTTCGAATAATGTCACTTTAATTGGAAAAACTCCCCTATTCCTCGGGAAAGGGAGGTGTGACAGTGATGACCAATTCTCCATGGACCATATAGCACACACAATGTGTGAGAGAGACTGTGGCGCTTGTTTTCTTCTTTTGATAATTCATTGAATATTAGTAACATATAAATTCTTTTACTATATTAAAAGGAGGGTTGTGCATAATTTGGTAAATACTGAATTATCGTACCGAAATAGAAAATTTTGGTATTTGATATTCGATATTTTGGTATTCGGTATGATATTTGGTTTAAATTTTAAAAAATATTGGTATTAGGTATGGTATTTGGTATTTTAAAATGAAATACCGAAATACCGATACCGTACCGAATTAAAATATATATTATATTTCACAATACACATATTATTACTTATAACATAAATATAAAAATCTAAAATTTTATTTTTCGTTATTCTCTAAGTTCATCAATTAACTCTAAGCAAGTAACAAGACATTTCTAATGATCAAATTTATTCTTTTATGTACATTTTTCTCTCCCTGGGTTGATATTTGCTAGTTTTGGATAAAATTTTTGTCAATAACTATTTTTAGTTTTGTACTTTTGAGTATTTTAATTTAGAATATTACAGTCTATGACTATATGCACAATCTAGTATTCAAACCGAATAAACCGAAGTTACCAAATCGAAACTGAAAGGAGAAAATCGAGTCATACCGAATTTATTTAGGTACGGTATTGGTATTGCATTTTAAGAAACCGAATACCAAAAATACTGAACCGAAATGTCTAAATACCGTACCGTACCGACCGACGAACACCCCTAATAAAAAGAGAGTGACCCTCTTCTTCTTTTTTCTCTAAGTAAATTAATTTCGTTATTTTGGTGGGGAAAAAAATGGTTCTGGATATATGTTTAAATTCGTGACTATAGGGTCTTATATATAGGTAGTGTGTGGGTTGTTTGGAGCTAAGGGCATCTTTGACTAATGTTGTGACCAATGAATAATTGTTTTTCTTTTTCTAAATCCCCCGTATAAAAACGATTATTTTCAAAGAAGAGAGAATAAACAGTGTAGAATGTAAAAAGTAAACATGGTAAGTGGAAAATCTCAGCGACTCAAAATATATGATAAAGTTTAAAATTCACTGCAAGGTGTCCAATTTGTTTCAACAATCAAGGCGCGTTTGTTTTAGGAGTCCGGAACCAAAATATGGTTCTTTTGGACTCAAAGAACAAAAATATGTAGAAAACAAACATAGTGACCATAATATATATAGCGTCTTTTTAAAAGACACTATACCTTAACGGTCGTTTGGCCAGTTAAGTATAGCGTCTTTTAAAAAGACGATATATAAATAGCATTTTTTACTAAGACGCTATATGTATTATGTGGGCCCACAAATAATTCTTATGGGCTTAAATGACATAACAATAATTTAACTGGGTATAACGTCTTAAGCTAAGACGTTATACCTCAAATAATTCACCCCCCGGACTAGTTTTTGCCTTATATAAGGACGTTAAGATTTTGTAAATATCCATTCAGAAATACTCTCAAGTGTTGTGAAATATTTCTTTGTTAAGTTGTTTTGCATTTTATCATAATGTCTGAAGAGCGAAGAATTAGGGTTTCATTATATTGGAGGGGGGGGAGGAGAGGTTGTGGTGGCGAATAACTCAGTAAGCTATAGTTTATCTCCACAGACTCATGTTAAGTTGCCACTTACAATGGACTACTATACATTGGTATCGTTGTTATGTAAAAAAATGAGTGTGAGCAAATGTTCGGTGAATCTTAAAATAACCGGAAGATATCCGTATTCTGTGACTCTGCAAGGGGTTGCTTGTTATGCTAAGTTTAACATCGAAGACGATGAAACTCTGAGAGATTTTTTGAGGACTTCGGATGAATATCGAAAATTTAACCCCATAAAAGTTGGTCACTTCCAGCCACAAAGCCCCGAAAACGAGCTGGAAATCTACCCCAACCCAGCCCTCTTCTCAGTCCAAAAACAACTTCGAAACGCCTCAAAATAGCCCCTTAAACTCCATCAAAACTCAGCCCCCAAAGCTCAGCAAAATCCAGCCAAAAAGGAGCAAAAAAACCATCTGCAAAATAGCTAGAAAAGTGAGGTGATGTTCGAGTTCTCCGGTTTGAGGTTCCGACGATGTCGCTTTTAGAATTTTCTGGCCGTTGTTCATGTATTCTGGCAAAGATTCCGACTTTGTGCTTGCTTCATTAATACGAAGGTTCATTTTTATCTTATCTCGATATTTTCAGTTTTACTTCGCGATTGAAAGGCATGGTTTGAATTCGTTTAAATGTTCTGAGTTTGTCGTTTTTCTCCAATATGAGTATTTGATTATTGATGAGGAACTGTTGGTCAAGAAAAGATATAAATTACTAAGTTATATGAAAAGATCGAGAGGATTAAAAGGCCAATGTTTGGTTATTTTTCTTTAATTGTCATTTTGTTTTATTACATGTTAAATGGTTTATGTGGATTCCTTGATTGCTATAATTCGTTCTTTTGGTTAAATCAACAGTTGTTATTAATCGTTTTTGTTGTTCTCCTTCGTTAGAGTTAGAAGAATAATGGGAGAAGATCACAATTTATTTAAGAAAAATGCGCCGTATTCATATGTAAAGTGTGGTTTGGGTTTGGATGGATTTTGGGCCAGAAGAATTCTATTAGCCCACCTTTCCATAGTTGATTTTCTTCCATGATATTATCCATATCTCATGACCTTACAGTAATCTCAAAGTAGTCTAAGCAAATAACTCTCAAACATCGTAGCTTGCTTTAGGCGTGATTAATAATAAATCATCCTGACAATGGGTACGGTTCCAGTGGCATAGTCACGATATGTAAACCCCAATTCGAGTGTGCGTTTCACACGGCTTGAACATAACTTCAAATAATAATAATAATAATAATAATAATAAACATGTTGTAAATCGCGGGTGCGTTTCGCGTGANGGGGGGGGGGGGGGAAGGTTGTGGTGGCAAATAACTCAGTAAGCTATAGTTTATTTACACAGTCTCATGTTAAGTTGCCACTTACAATGGAGTACTATACATTGGTATTGTTGTTATGTAAAAAATGAGTGTGAGCAAATGTTCGGTGAATCTTAAAATAACCGGAAGATATCCGTATTCTGTGACTCTGCAAGGGGTTGCTTGTTATGATAAGTTTAACATCGAAGACGATGAAACTCTGAGAGATTTTTTGAGGACTTCGGATGAATATCGAAAATTTATTGTGATAAAAATATTGAAAATGTACGTCAAGGCTGAAGACGTTCGCAATAATGTGCTTGCGCAAAGTAGGGAAATCCCTCAATCATCGGGTGGTTATTTTGGAGTAGTTTTAGCCAAACAGGTTCCGGCTGAAAGAGTTTGGCCGGATCTAAACTTATCTCCACGGGCGAATGAGGAGCGAGGAAATAATTTCTCCCCTAGTATACATAATCCACAAGCAGAGTAGTAAACTTCATTTTTTCTTTGTGTTACGATATATATTTTTGTGTATTGTATTTGTATTAACACTCATATATTCCATAGGGGGTACCGACCAGATATGAATTTTACAAGTTATGAACCAACAGTCAGTTGGAATATGCCGAGTTTTGGTGTGTTGGATCATGGTGGTCCATCCGGGAGTCAGCATCAACAAAATAAAGTGCATCATGGGATATCAACACATTATGATTTGTGAGTGAATATATAAAGTTATATGTATTATTTGGACCAATTTGAGTAACTCATTATTTCTTTGGTTGTGAAGTGAAAACGAGCAACTTGATGGTCCTGTCCTTACTCAATTGCCCGAAGACGACGTATTTAATCGGGATCTGACAGATGCGCAGAGTCGGAAAGAAAATAGTGATTATGACAACAATGTCGATGAGTCTGGATATGACACACCCTTCCCTGACGAGGGTGATGATGAGGAGGAAGAGAATGCCGAACCTGATTTGACGAGGGAGCATGCTCCACCTCCCGTTAGACCAAGAGTATACGAGTCCCATGTGCCGTTTCATTCAAGGCATATTCCCTACCTTGATGATTTTCCAAGTATGACAGATGTGGATGCCCTCACAAGGGATATTGACGAAATTCAGACAGCAATGTGGGATGAATCTAGACCAACGATGCTGTCAAATGGCATGCTTTTTCCTGATAAGGCGCGCCTAATCAGGGCAGTGAAAATGTACAGCGTAGAAGAGTACCGTGAGATGATGGTATGGGAGTCATCTCCAGATGTATACAAGACTGTTTGCCGTAGATAGTTTACGGGTTGTAATTGGATG
>AWOL01S0004934.1:57450-144960 GCA_000715115.1 Nicotiana otophora | reverse complement strand
CATACGGGAGATTTATTTTTACACATAAGAGATATGTCTTTTGCACATAAAAGATCTAAAAAGATCATTTTTTCAATTTTAAAATTATAAAGGGGAATGATATACAAATAACACTTTAGTAGTGTGAGTGGCTTTTCTTTGAAAGCTTGCCTTCACTTGTCTTAGAGTAGGCACAGATTAAGTTTTACTCAAGCTCTCTTTTAATTTCTCACTTTTTTCTTAGCCCCTCATTGTTTGTTGTAAAATAAATATTAAGATTTCAAGCAAATATGAACATGCTAAATTTGGATGCACTTAATTTTACCATGAATTAATTATTATATTCAGGTTGCAATAGCTCGAACTCAAAATGATCCAAATAATTAGTTTGGGGGAGCAACAATGGCAGCTAGTTTATGGAATCCTCACGTTGAAGGTCAGCAACATAGTGCATGTCGATTGAAAACGCAAAAAGGGTCAGATATTGTACAAGTTAGATTGAGAGTAAGTTCAATACTTATGCTATAAAATTAATTATTTTCTTTTCAATTTGACATCATTATTTCTTTTTAAGTTATTTATTCTTTTGAGTAGGGTTGGGTTAGGAGAATAAAGGAAAAGACGATGTGATAAGTTTTGAATATATACTATACTCTTGATGCAAGTTTTGACAAGAGTGTGTTGCTCTAGTGGTAAGAACCCTCCACTTCCAACCAAGAGGTTGTGAGTTCGAGTCACCCCAAGAGCAAGGTGGAGAGTTGTTGGAGGGAAGAAACCGAGGGTCTATCGGAAACAGCCTCTCTACCCCAGGGTAGGGGTAAGCTCTGCATACACACTACCCTCCCCAGACTCCACTAGTGAGATTATACTAGGTTGTTGTTGTTGTTGTTGTTGTTGTCTAGACGCAAGTTTAAATTGTTATCAGTAAGCTTCCACTCAATTATCATGATAAATTTATTTCGTACTCTAGGTGGATCCAACACTTTACAGGGATACTAAAACTAGGCTATTTATACATTTTCAGGTAAGTTAAATATCTAAATATACTCCTATGATTTTATTATCAAGTACATAAAATTTGGTTTATCTATGTACCTTAATTTTCATAACTTATGTAAGAGAAATTTTTATAAATAGGCTGGTAATATACATTGCTTCAATATACTATGCCCTGGCTTTGTATTGGTGAACACTAAGATACCTATTGATGTGGTATACGATACTATTTCACAAATTGGAGAAGCTTCATGGGAGGACACCATGTCCATCGATCGTGTACGCTTTATCTTTATTTTATTAAGTTTCCATAAAATCTTTTAGTGTATACACAAAAATACTAACCTAGACACTTGTTATTAAAAATAAAAGGATTTAGTCAACGGGAATTGGTGGCTCTTGCTTGAAGAGGACTATAAACAAATTGGATTTTGGCCTCAAAGGATCTTCACTGATTTAAAAAGCTTTGCTACAAATGTTGAGTGGAGAGGAGTAGTATATAGTCCTACAGGTGTGCCCGGACCCCCAATGGGCTCAAAACTTTTACCCATTGGAAACATAGGTCATGAAGCTTATTATAGAAAGATTACAGTTCTAAATGATAAAGGTGAGACCATAGATGAAGATAAAATTACCGCATATGCAGAGAATCCTAATTTATACAAGGTTGTTGATATACCTCATTGGCAAGCTGCAAAGCGTCAACATTTTGTACTCTATGGGGGACCTGGTGAGAATAGATAAGTCTAGGTCTTCTAGTCTTGTATATTATGAAGTATGTTTTAGCTAGTTGTACTAGAAATGAGAGTTCGTGCAATGCAGAGGTTCGAAATTTGATTAAACAATTCAGTTCATGTTGACAACAACCTTCAAATTTATAGGATGGATAAGCAGTAAGGTGTGATCACTTATATCCAATACTTATTTATATTTTGCAGCTTTTTTTATTTTGCAAAAATTAATCTAAAAAATGAATATATGATTCAAACCATAATTTTTGATGTAAAATGTTAGTAACAACCAAGATGAGTACCATTGTACATAATAAGATTCGAGGAACATGATCAATAGCTGCAATCACAATATAAGCATACTAGAAATACTATTTCAAAGAAAATGGACCAGAATAATCAATCAAAAAAATCTAGGATAATGTACAATTGCATAAAGATGATTCAGTCTCCTATAGAACTGTAACTAAACGAAGGTACAAAAAAAGAATAGGGTGATAAATTTAAAATATGTAGGAAATATGTAGGATGGAGTTCAGTTGAACAAAAAATATCATAGTCTCCTAGAAGATAGTAATTAAAAAAATCTATAAACAAAAGTATGAAGGATCATTTGATGGAGAGGGCTTTTTTGTGCCGTAGTTCTCAATTTATGCTGTCCTGTTAAAGTATGTGAATCTTTCTTTAGATTTCTCACTATTCCATTAGGCATTCTACTACAATGGCACCTAAATTGCATGCTCGAGTCCGCTAAAAGATTTCACATTGTGAATTGATAAATACGGAATTTACTAATATTTTATCAAAGGTAAAAAAAAATCTTTCTGGATTCAGCCTTCAGATGTCTTTATTGTCCATTAGAACTTTTCAATATTAGTAATATTATAACGATCAGGCCAGTCGTTTGAGCTTTAGCATTTCATTCGACGGTTTGAGACTTTGAGTAGCTTCATATTATGTATTATGACTTGCGTGTATGGTTGGTTTCGATTTTCGAGAGGTTCAGGATTGATCTGGAAGAGTGATTCTCGTTTTAGAAGCTTTAGATAGGAAGAGTTGACCAAGGTTTGACTTTTAGATAAATAAACTCAGAATCGGGGTTTTAATTATTCCAATAGGTTTGTATGATAATTTTGGACATATCCATCAAGTTTGGTTAAATTCCGATGAGTTTTGGATAAGTTTGGGTTGTATGGTGATTGTTTTCGATTTCGACGTCGATTTGAGCATAAAGATTACGATAGTGAGCAAACATCATTTGATTCGTGTTTCGACTAAATCATTATATCCGTATCGTAATTTTAGAACCATAACAACTGAAATCATCAAGTTTCAACATCGTATGCAGAATTTATGATTATTTTGCTAAGAATTGGATATGTCCACAAAGTTTGGTTAAATTCCGATGAGTTTTGGATAAGTTTGGGTTGTATGGTGATTGTTTTCGGTTTCGACGTCGAATTGGGCATAAAGGTTACCATATTGAAAAAATGGCATTTGATTTGTGTTTTGACTAAACCATTATATCTGTATTGTAATTTTAAAACTATAGCAACTGAAATCATCAAGTTTCGACTTCGTATGCAGAATTTATGGTCATTTTACTAAGAATTGGGTTGCCAAATTTTTCAGATTAATTATGAAATTGCCACTGAATTCTTATTTATAAATCTACACTGTTTTCAAATATTAAAACATACTTCCTTCATTATAAGGTCAAATGGAGTGATTCAAAAGCCTAATTTAACTGGAATTTCACGAGGAATCTATTGGAGGCATCAAAAGTGAGTTTGCGGATCATTTGGCACAAAAAACGAGATAGAACAACTGAACAGAAGCATATAATATTGAGGGTTTGTTCATTTGGTCATATTTTGAGTTGGGAAGCTCGGAATTTGGCGATGTTGGAGGCGATTTTTACCATACAGATTGGAGTAAGTATTCTATACTCGGTTTTGGTTATATTTCATGAATCCATCCTCGTATTTGGCATTTGATTGATGATTTCAAAGTAAAATATTAGGGGGTTTTATCTAAAATTTTATAAAGTGAATATTTTGAGTTTTGAACATCGATTCAGAGTAGGATGTGAGTGAATCTAGTATGGTTAAACTCGTAATTAAATGGGTTGTCGGATTTTATGAGTTTCGTCAGATTTCGAGGTTGCGGGTCCAGGTTTGACTTGTTGGTTAACTTTGGACTTTTAATTAAAGATTTGATATTTATGGATTGGGTTCGCTTCCTTTGGCATTGTCTGATATTCTCGAGTTGCTTTTGGCTAGTTTCGAGCCGTTCGGAGGTCGGTACGCACGAGATGGCATTTCTAGAGTATTGTTTGGCTTCCTCGATATTGTATTCCGTTTGTTCGAGGTAAGTAACACTTCTAAACTTGGTGCTGAGGGTATGCATACCTGAATATACGGGTTATGTGTTGGAGTTGACGTGATGCACATGCTAAGTGACGGGCGTGTGGGCGTGCACCTTGTGAATTATGACTCGATTGATTCTGTGGTACTGTGTAGTTATCTATCTTATTTCTATCCATGAAATTCCTATGTGTTAGAGTAATTGAGTTGTGATCCATGTTAGAAATCATGTTTAGGATATATATATAATGCGTCGACATTGGGGAGCGTGACCAGCGCTCCACAGGGTTACCCCGGTCTAGCAAGCCTGCACAATGTCGTCTACCCAACTCACCCATGATTAAAGAGATGAATACATTTCATTAGCTAGAAAGTAAGAGGTCATGTGAATAACACTAGTTCATTTCCATTAGTTATGTCGTTAACAAGTTCCCATAACAATACATTATACATTCATAGTGAAAGTGGAACAAATGGTATAATTACAACAAGTTAAGTTCAACCTTCCCAAAACAAGATACAACCCACACTATGTCTACAGTGCCTCTAACATAACCAAAGAGTGCTAAGACAATTCCGGCAACAAGGCCCCGGGTATAACTCCAAATGCTATGTACAAAGGATAAGAGATACATGATCCCGAAGTGTAGTGGGGCTCACCAAGTCAGTTGAGGAGAGGGTATGCTACTAACACGGATCAACACCACCTGCTATAGAACCACCTGCATCCATTAAAGATGCAACTCCCCCCGGCAAAGTAGACGTTAGTACATATAGAATAGTACTAGTACGTAAATCTAATCACTGTCTCAATAGAACGAGTAACAATAAACGGAGAAAGAAACATGAAATCAAAAAGAGACTCAAATAGTAACAAAGAGTCATGTTAGGGAAATGTAAATTTCAAGCAAGTTCGATATTTTAAATTGGGAGACCTTTATTACCGATATACCACCGTATTTTAGTACGGAGTCCGATATTTGCCCGATCGGCTAAGCCGTCTCACCCCAAGACATCCACTCATAATACCACTATGTGTGTGGCATGGCGTCGGATCTCCACCCGATCGTCTAAGCCGTCTCACCACAATGCCTTGTGGGTCGGCATCACATCATGCTAGCAATAATCCCATCCCATTCAAGGGGAAACATCTCAACATATCAATATCATCCCATATAAGGGGAAACAACCCCATCACATTAACACGGGCATTTACCCCTCAATTACTGCTACATCGGCACGTGTAGTTTCGGGGTTAGGTTATTTTGACCTACCCTTCCTTGGTGACTAAACGATACTCCCAAAGAATTTATTAATAAAAGGATTTATTTCTCATTTCATATTCTTTTACATATCGTTCATAGTTCGTAGTTCATAGTTCCAGCTCACTTGAGCATTTTATCAAACACTAGGTGTGCATTAAGGTTTCAAGGTCTTCCTATGGTGGATTATTTAATCCCACCACCCAAAGTTTTCTCACACTCAATAATCTTCCCACTACCCTTGATGGTACATGCATGTAAAATAAAAAACTCCCACACCCAAGAATTTGCTTGGCTTATTACCTATTTTCAGTTAAAATCACGAAATTGAGGGCTATGGAGTAGAACCTTACCTCTAGAATGAAGACCTAGAGAGTTCTTCTTGCAAATTCTTCAACATTGAGCAAGAATTGATGAATGATGAGCTTAAAAACTCCCCCTCTCACTCAACAGGACTCCCTCTCTCTATAAATGTAAGTTTTAACCTTCTAAAATGATCCCTAAGGCGGTTTTATAAGATCCGAAACTGGCATTTTCTGCTTCACTCTACGACCGATTTGCGGTCCGCAGACTTATTCTGCGGTTGCATAATGTGCCGTAGAACATCCTTCCGGAAAGTTTTATGTGGGATTTGTGATGGATTGCACTTCCTGCGAAATGATTATGCGGCTATAGAATGGACCTCATATTGGTCGCAAAATTAGCTCTGGTTTCTGCTTCACTCCTACAATCGTTAACACATGATTCCACCTTGGCACTACGGAACCCAGGATTTTTGGTAAGATTTTACGGGGCCATACATCCTCCCTCGCTTAAGATCATTCGTCCCCGAATGAGGGTTAGAATCTGCCATTAACATTCTTAATGATTCAGCCATTAGTTCACACCCCAACAGTCCCTAATTCTTTACTAACTCCCTAAATTTCCAAAATCTTTGGCAGAGCTTCCCCTGTAATTGGGCCTATTCACCTATCAGAGAATCCCAGAATTCAATCCTAATAGCATAACCACAACATAACAATGTAAAATAATATGGAAATAGCACTAGCAACAACGCCATAAACATTGCATTACCAAGAGGGAGTATTCCTAACATAAGCTATTCAAATAAATTAGGGTACTTGTTCTTCATCTCTTCCTCGGCTTCCCAGGTGGCCTCTTCAACCTGTTGGTTTCGCCATAACATTTTCACAGAGGCAATCTCTTTATTTCTCAACTTTCGGACTTGTCTATCAAGAATAGCAATTGGAATTTCTTCATAAGTCAACTCTTCATTAACCTTTATAGTCTCAATCAGAACAATAAGCGACAGATCTTTAACCACTTTCTTTAACTTGGACACATGAAACACAGGGTGCACTAAGGACATTTATGGAGGTAGTTCTAACCTGTAAGCCACCTGACCGACCCTCTGAATGATTTTACATGGTCCAACATACCTTGGACTCAATTTCCCTTACTTACCAAACCGTATTACCCCCTTCATGGGGAAAACCTTCAGGAAAACCCAATCATCCTCTTGGAATTCCAAACCCCTACGACGCATGTCTGAATAAGACTTCTGACGACTTTGGACAATTTTCAACAGGCCTTTAATGGTCTTAACTTTCTCCAAAGCCTGATGCACGAGATCTGGCCCTATCAACTCTACCTCCCCAATCTCAAACCATCCGATGGGAGATCTACATCTCCTACCGTATAAAGCCTTGAACGGTGCCATCTGAATGCTAGCATGATAACTATTATTGTAGGCAAATTATATGAGCGGCAAAGGATAATCCCAGCTACCTTTGAAGTCAAGAACACAAGCACGCAACATATCCTCGAGCGTCAGTATAGTCCGCTCCACTTTCCCGTCGGTCTGTGGATGGAAAGTTGTACTAGGTTTACCTGCGTGTCCAACCCTTGCTGAAACTTCTTCCAAAGGTTAGATGTGAACTGTGCCACCCGATTAGAAATGATGGATACTGGAGTGCCATGCAACCTAACTATTTCCTTGATATACAATTGAGTATACTGCTTTACTGTGTAGTTAGACTTAACAGGTAAGAAGTGTGCTGATTTTGTGACTTGGTCCACAATCACCCAAATCGAGTCGAACTTGCGAGGAGTGCAAGGTAGTCCTACCAAAAAATCCATATTGATCATCTCCCATTTACACATCAGAATTTCTATGTTCTGGGCCAACCCACCCGGCCTTTGATGCTCGGCCTTTACTTGTTGACAATTTGGATATCTTTCCATAAAGTTTGCTACATTCCTCTTCATATCGTTCTACCAGTATACTTCTTTAATATTATGGTACGTCTTTGTAGAGCTCGAATACAAAGAATACGTGGATGTGTGAGCCTCGGTCATGATTCTTTCCTGGAGACCATCCACATCTGGCACATATAGTCGCCCCTGGTACCTTAGTGTACCATCATCCATGCCTAGATAAAAGGCCATGGTCTTATGTTTATGAATCCTCTCCTTCAATTGCACCAACAATGGGTCGTTGTATTACTTTTCTTAGACTTCCACAACAAGCGATGATTCAGCCCTATTTTGCACAATCACTCCTCCTTCACTAGAATCCGCAAGACGAACTCCCAAACTAGCCAACCGGTGAACCTCCTTGGCCAACGACCTTTGATACGCCTCCAAGTAAGCCAAACTGCCCATAGAATTCTGGGTAAGAGCATCCGCTACAACATTAGCCTTCCCCGGATGATACATAATATCGATGTCGTAATCCTTGAGTAACTCAAGCCATCTTATCTGCCTCAAATTCAATTCCTTCTTCTTGAAAATGTATTGAAGGCTTTTATAGTCCATGAATATATCCACATGGACCCCACACAGATAATGACGCCAAATCTTCAATGCAAATACCACCGCCGCACGCTCTAAGTCATGCGTTGGATAGTTCTTTTCATGATTCTTGAGTTGCCTAGAATCATAAGCTACCACCTTGCCATGTTTCATTAACACACACCCAAGTCCTATTCTTGAAGCATCACAATATACCACAAACCCATTTGTACCCTCTCGTAGGGTCAATACTGGTGCCGTAGTCAATCTTGATTTCAACTCATGGAAGCTCCTTTCACAAGCATCTGAGCATTGGAACTTAGCTGTCTTCTGTGTCAACTTAGTCAATGGAGAGGCAATAGTGGAGAATCCCTTCACAAATTTCCTGTAATACCCAGCTAATCCCAAGAAACTGCGAATTTCAGTTGGAGTTGTAGGTCTAGGAAAATTCTTCACAATTGCAATCTTTTGAGGATCAATCTTAATTCCGTCTTCGGAGACGACATGACCCAAGAACGCGAAAAATTCAAGACAAAATTCACATTTCAAAAACTTTGGATACAACTGGTGCTGACGTAGAGTCTGTAGAGCTGCCCTAAGGTAATCAGCATGGTCTTCTTGACTTCTTGAATATACAAGGATATCATCAATAAACACTATCATAAAAGATTCGAGGAACGACTTGAAAATTCGGTTCATAAGATCCATGAAAGTTGCCGGGGCGTTTGTTAGCCCAAAAGACATTACCAGAAATACAAAGCATACCAGGTTCTGAAAGCTATTTTTGGAATATCTTGCTCCCTGATCTTTAATTGATGGTACCCGAATCTCAAATCAATTTTGGAGAAATACTTAGTACCCTGCAATTGATCGAACAAGTCATCTATTCTTGGCAGTGGGAACTTATTTTTGATTGTGACGTTCTTGAGCTGCCGATAATCACATTCTCAGCAACCCATCTTTATTCCTTACGAAGAGAACCGATGCACCCCAAGGTGACACACTCGGCCGGATGAAACCCTTATCTAACAAATCCTTTAATTGTTCCTTTAGCTCCCTCAATTCTGCTGGTTCCTTTATGTAAGGTGGAATAGATGTAGGTTGTGTGCCTGGCATCACATCAATCCCAAAATCAATCTCCCTGTCTGGCGGGATCCCAGGGAGTTCATCAGGAAAGACCTCCAGAAATTCATTCACAACTAGTACAGACTCAAGTGTAGGTGCCTCAGCATCGGTGTTCGTAACCCAGACCAAATGGTAAATACACCCCTTGTTGATCATCTTGGCGGCCTTAAGGTAAGAAATAAACCAACCCTTGGGCACCACATCATCCTCCTTCCACTCAACAACTGGATCATTTTGAAATTCAAATCTAACGGTTCTAGTTCGGCAATCAAGCTTAGCAAAACATGAATAAAGCCAGTCCATACCCATGATTACCTCAAAATCAGCCATCCCTAGTTCGATAAGATCGGCCATGATGTCTCAACCACGCACCATGACAACACAGTCTCTATAAACCCGCACGACCACAATAGACTCATCAATAAGAGTATATATAGGGAACAGATAATGAAGCGATTCCGGTTCTATCCCAAATTCCATAGCAACATAAGGAGTGACAAAGGACAAGGTGGAACCGGGATCAATAAGAGCATACACATCATGAGATTGGACAATCAATATACTTGTGATGACATAGAAGCGTCTGACCTCTGGCGACCCTTCATAGCATAGAATCCTCCCGATCTCCGCGCACCATCCCTAGCTGCACCACGCCCTATGGGTGCTAGATTGCCTCGAGCCAGAGGAGGTGCTGTGGATGTAGTAGATGCAGAGCTGGCTGGCTGTGTTGTACCCCTGCCCATGCTCTGGTGAGATGAAAGGAATTCCCTCTGAATGTGACCCCTCATACAACACTCATAGCATACGGGTTGGTCCATGAAATAGGCCCCAAAGTGCATCTTCCCACACTTAGGGCATGGCGGCCTCCGCTGCTACTGAAATCTCCCACCAGACTGACCTTGCTAGTAGGATCCCCTATTGCCCTGGCTTGGCCTAAAATGGCTCCCCTATTGCTGACTGGTCCCCGATGGTTGTGCACTGACCGAAGACTGAGGAAACGACTGGGAGGGCCCTGACGACCCTGCCCGAAATGCTGATCTACCACCACAACTACCAGAAGAACCACCAAAGTTGCCCGCGAACCGGGCCTTGTTACTGCCCTCACGCTCTATTCTGATCTTCAATTTGTGGGTTTCTGTGGCTTGAGAAAATACCACCATCGTACCATAGTACATGTTAGAATTCAAGGCAGCTGTAGCGGCCACATTAATAACCAAGGGGCTAAGGTCCTGCACAAACCGGCGCAGTCTAACCTCCACAGTGGGCAACATGTAGATGGCATATTTGGACAGGCGCACAAATCTCATATAATACTCCCACACACTCATGCTACCTTGTTTCAGGATCTCGAACTCGGTGGCAGTGGCTACCTTAGTCTCGGCAGGCAAGAAATGATCAATGCCAGCATCGGCAAACTCACTCCACCTCGCTTGAGGGCTCCCCTCCTCACGGGAGTCCTCCCACATCTCAAACCAAGAATAGGCCACCCCATTCAGGAGGTAGGAGGCCAACTCCACTCCCTCCATCTCAGTAGCACGCATAACTCAGAGGGTCTTGTGCATCTCGTCATTACAATCCTGGGGGTCCTCCTTTGGATCAGTACCTGTGAACACTGAGGATCCAACTGGAGAAATCTGTTCACCTTAGAATTGGCGGAATCCACTGGATGACTAGAAGTCTCTGAGCCTTGGAAGCCACTATCTGAGCTAGCATTTGTATGGCTCCCCTAAGATCCCCAACAGAACTGAAAGCTGGGGTTGGAGGTGGAACTGGGATATCAGTCAGGGGTGGAATAGTTTCACCCTCAGTAGGTGTAGGGACAGCTACGGTCTGATCAGGAGTAGTAGAATCAGGCAGTGTAGTAGTCGAGGGAATGCTCTCACCCCTCGGTCTCGCACCCTCATCATCAGGTAAAGAATCAACTGCCACTCCTAGGTGACATTGGCTACTTGGCCAGTTCTTGTTTTCTTCTTAGGCGCCATTTACTGAAAATTAGAGCAATGCATGAGTTAGAGGAGGAACAGTCTTACAACCAGCTCTATTGTACGATCTACAATATCAAAGAAGGGTATTATTCCTAAATGTCCAAGTAGCCTCCTAATTATAGATGTTGTCAAGAACACACCAATAAGAAGGACTCTACTAGACACGGCTCCAAGAAAACCTAGGACACCAAGCTTGTCACACCTCGACCTTGGGGAGCGCGACCGGCGCTCCACAGGGTTATCCCGGTCAAGCAAGCCTGCACAATGCCATCTACCCAACTCACATATGATTAAAGAGATAATTATATTTCATTAGCTAGATAGTATGAGGTCATGTGAATAACACTAGTTCATTTCCATTAGTTACGTCGTTAACAAGTTCCCTAAGTAATACATTATACATTCATAGTGAAAGTGGAACAAATGGTACATTTACAACAAGTTAAGTTCAACCTTCCCAAAACAAGATACAACCTATACTATGTCTGCTTAGCCTCTAACAGTACCAAAACATTTCTAAGACAGTACCAACAACAAGGCCCCGGATATACCTCAAAATGCTATGTACAAAGAATAAGAGATACAGGACCCCAAAGTGCAGTGGGGCGCACCAAGTAAACTGCGGAGAGGGTATGTTACTATCACGGATCAACACTACCTGCTATGGAACCACCTGCATCCATTAAAGATGCAGTGCCCCCAGAAAAAAGGGACGTTAGTACATATAGAATAGTACTAGTATGTAAAGCTAAACACCCTCTCATTAGAACGAGTAACAATAAACGGAGAAAGAAACATGAAATCAATAAGTGACTCAAATAGCAACAAAGCATCATGTTAGGGGAAAGGTAAATTTCAAGCAAGTTTGATATTTTAAATTGGGAGACCATTAGCACAGATATACCACAATGTTTTAGCACAGAGTCCGATCTCTACCCCATCGACTAAGCCATCTCACCCCGAGACATCCACTCACAATACCACCATGTGCGCGACATGGCATCCGATCTCCGCCAGATCGGCTAAGCCGTCTCACCACAATGTCGCGTGGGCCAACATCACTTCTTGCTAGCAATAATCCCATCCCATTCAAAGGGAAACATCTCAGCGCATTAATATTATCCCGTATATGGGGAAACAAAGCCATCACATTAACACGGGGATTTACCCCTCAATTACTCCTACACCTGCACGTGTAGTTTCAGGATTAGGTTATTTTGACCTACCCTTCCTCGATGACTAAACGATACTCCCAAAGCATTTATTAATAAAATGATTTATCACTCATTTCATATTCTTTTACATGTCGTTCATTTCATTGGCACCATTAGCCATAATGCAATACAATTCTTGGCACGTGGCCGCACATCATATTTCATGCTCTCTTCTTTTACTTTCAAATACCATTGTAGATACTCGACAACAAGTCCTTTCAAATCAAGACTTTAAACACATATTTGGGCAACTTAGGGTCTTAGGCACATGTGATTTCTTACACAATTGATATGATAACTATCATTAGAACACGTTTTTAAATCATAACACAATGCCACACAGCCCATACTTAAACCACATTCTCAAATGGTAACTCAACATAACAAGAATCTTTAGGGTACATATTGAACGCATACTTACTTTCACACACAACTTATTCGAATTAATCAATTTATAATAAGCATCTTGAGACTTACAGGGAAATTGTGGGGTCCATTCTAAGGGAAGATTTTAGCCAACATACTTCGCCTTGATCTTTTAAACTACTACAATGTTCTGGAAATCTTAGCCACTTCGATCTATTTAAAGATATAGAAAAATTGAACACAAATTAGGAAGGATTTCATAGTTCTAGCTCACTTGAGCATTTTATCAAATACTAGGTATGCTTTAAGGTTTCAAGGTCCTCCTATGGTGGATGTTTTCATCCTACCACCCAAAGTTTACTCAAAAGAGCTGAACAATCTTTTCACTACCCTTGATGGTACATGAATGTAAAATAAACAACTCCCACACCCAAGAATTTGCTTGTCTTATTGCCTATTTTTAGTTAAAATCATGAAATTGAAGGTTATGGAGTAGAACCTTACCTCTAGAATGAAGACCTAGTGAAGTTTTCTTGCAAATTCTTCAACTTTGAGCAAACATTGATGAACAATGAGTTTAAGAACTCCCCCTCTCACTCTATGGCACTCCCTCTCTCTAGAAATGTAAGTTTTAACCTTCTAAAATGATCCCTAAGGCTATTTTATAAGAATGGGGTCGGGTTCAAAAATTATAAAAAAGGAAGCCCCGATGCAAATTTGTGGTCGCATATGCGACCGCATAAAGCTTCCGCGGTATGAAAATGGTCCGCATAATGTCCCTTCGGAACTGGCATTTTCTGCTTCACTCTGTGACCAATTTGCAGTCTGCAGACTTATTCTACAATTGCATAATGCGTCGCAGAACATCCCTCCGAAAAGATTTATGTGGAATTTGTGATGGATTGCGCGGTCCGCGAAATGATTATGCGGCCGCAAAATGGACCGCATATTGGTCCCAAAATTAGCTCAGGTTTCTGCTTTAGTCTGCGGCAGATCTGCGGTCCACAGATCAGTTCTACGATCGCAGACTTGGCCACACAAAATGCCCTATACTTGTAATATATGAAACCCCGGATTTTTGGTAAGATTTTATGGGGACCTAGAATATACTTATTCTGTTGGGACCCACTATGGTCATTTCTGATGTTGAGTTATTTGCTTAAATTGCAATTACATACTTAGTCATATTAATTCATTTACATATCATATCTCTGTCTCTGTTATCATTTATTGTCACATCATGTTATCATTGTTTGGGCTGCATTGCATGAGATTTGGGAGCCCGAGATACTAGAGAGGTTGATGACCGAGTGAGGTTCAGGGCCTGATTGTGAGTGACATTGATGGGATGGCAGCACGCCGAGCATGTATTATTGATTTATGATGGGATCGGGCTGCACGCTGCAGCATGCCATGATTAGCTTATATTAGCGCTTGGATAGGATCTGCCCCTCCGGAGTCTGACATACCTGCAGTGAGAGCAGGTACCTACTGAGTACGAGTTCTGAGTTCGAGTGCCTAGTGGTTAAGAGTACTGAGTGATTGAGAGTGTTGAGTGATTGGGAGGTGCTAAGTGATTGAGCATGCTGAGTGAGGTTGAATACTCTTAGAGTATGAGCATATGAGTATTATTACTATTATGCATTACATTTGACATGCATACTTGGCATGTAGGCATAGAGATGCATTTCTCATGCTAAACGGTATTGTGGCATTCATGAATTCACATGCACATTGACATATAGGCATAGAGATGTACTTTCCTCATGCTATCTGAGAATAGAATCACCTTATCTATTGTTGAAAGGTTTTGGGAAATTCCCCACGTTCTACCTTAAAAACACATAATCTAGGAGGGAAATTCAATGGGTATTCAATATTAATATATAAAAACAACCAAAAGTTGCTTACCTTTTGAAATCTAGTGGAACCCCTCTCAAAACTCCCCTCCCACCGGGCTTGCAAAGTCCAAAAATGAGAAAATAGCTCAAACCCTCGACCTTATGAATCTGCCAGGCATCTCGCACATGCGTTTCACTCAACTGCTTCTGCAGCTCCGCATGTGCGGCCAAAACTCTGCTTCTGTAGTTTCCATGAAGCCCCCTGCCTTCGCTTTTGCGGACCAGGCTCCACTTCTACGGAGTCGCACCTACGACCTGGTCTCTGCTTCTATGAAAACTCCTACCCCTTAGCCCAACATAAAACCGCACCTGCTATGCCAAACATGCTTCTTTCTTCATCCTCTTCCACCCATAGTGTTTCCTCAAGTCGTGATATGTCTTCGTGGCACTCGGATGAATGGAATAATTCAAATTATGGGCCTCCTCAAGAATCAATGCACGTAGCCCACCAACATTGGGCACACAAATCCGAACCTGCATCCGCAACACTCCATCATCCCCAATGGAAACCTCATTAGCGTCATCGTACTGAATCATGTCCTTAAGGAAAAGCAAATGAGGGCCGTCATACTAATGCTCTCTGATGTGATCATATAAAGAAGACCAAGAAACCACGCAAGCTAGAACTCGACTATGCTCTAAAATATATAAACTCATGAACTGATTGGCCAAGGCCTGAATATCTGATGCAAGCGGTCTCTCACCAATAGGAATAATTACAAGGCTACCCATACTCACCGCGTTCCTACTCAAGGCATTGGCCTTCCCAGGATGATACAAATGGTACTATCATAGTATTTTAGAAGCTCCAACCATCTCCGATGCCTCAAATTTAGATCCTTTTGCTTGAACAAATGGTGAAGACTCTGATGGTCTGTAAATACCTCACAAGACACGCCGTAGAGATAATGCCTCCAAATCTTCAATGCATGGACGATGGCTGCCAACTCTAAATCATGAACAAGGTAGTTCTTCTCATAAGTCTTCAACTAGCGTGAAGCATATGTAATCACTCTACCTCTTGCATCAAGACACACCCAATACCAATTCAAGAACCCGATGCTGAAAGCAAAACTAGAATTGGAGTTGTGGTCACGGCATTCTTGAGCTTCTGAATGCTTTCCTCACACTCATTCAACCACCTGAATGGAGCACCCTTCTATGTCAACCTAGTCAAAAGCACTGCAATGGACGAGAAACCCTTCACAAAGCGACGATAATATTCGGACAAGCCAAGAAAACTCCAAATCTCAGTAGCTGAAGATGGTCTAGGCCAACTCTAAACTGCCTCAATCTTCTCCGGATCCACCTTAATCCCCTCACTGGACACCACGTGCACCAAAAACATCACCAAACTGAGCCAAAACTCACACTTGGAGAACATGGCATAGAGCTTCTCCTCCATCAACAACTATAGTAGAATCCTCGGACGATGTGTATGCTCCTCTTGGCTACGTGAGTACACCAGTATAACGTCAATAAATACTATGAAAAACTAACCAAGATATGTGTCATGCCCCAAACTTGGGGGGCGTGGCTAGCACCCGATGCCTTACTGGCCCGAGCGAACTACTCTGTAACTCATGATCGTTCGACCAAAACTAGAACATAAATAAGTCTAGTTAGCTAAACGCATTCCTTCTTGTAACTATAATGGGCTAACATGATCACAACTCATAATGTATAACTGTAAGTGAGCAAACGTTGTATCAGCGATCCATCATACTTAAAACATGAATACACACGGGCCGTCAAAGCCTCTAACATATTGTACATAATAAACCTGTGTCTACAAAGCCTCTAAGATTATTCGACATCAAACAAGATAGGGCACTGGCTTGCCCATAAGTCTGTGGCAAAACTCTAACATGATGACTTATAGACTCGGTTGCACTCCGAATGAAGTGGAGTCTTACTGACCCTTAGCGGAATTCTATCCTCGTTGACTATGAGGGCTCGTCAAACTAATTACCTACACCTGCAGGCATGAATGCAACATCCATAATAAAAAGGATGTCAGTACAAATAATGTACCGAGTATGTAAGGCAGAACTGAAACATAACAATAAGACAACATTAATGAGAGAGATATAAGAATTAACCTAAACCTCTGAAGTACCATCATATATGCATACTAATTATACTTATATATATAATGCCTCTCTTTGGAACTATATTCCATATCATAACATGACTGCCCAACTGATCAGTGGTAACTACCTTATCGGTCGTCGCACGGTGGTAAATGTATGACTGCCCGACCGGCCGTAGCACAGTGGTAAATGTATGATGCATGACGGACCGTAGCACAATTGTAAATGAAGATGCATGACCGCCCAACTGATCGTAGCTCGGTGGTAAATGAAGATGCATGACTGCCCAACCGACCGTAGCTCGGTGGTAAATGAAGATGCATGACTACCCAACCGGCCGTAGCTCGGTGGATTGAAGATGCATGACTGCCCAACCGGCCATAGTTCGGTGGTAAATGAAGATGCATATAACACTACATTATGAACATTAATATCTTTATCGTACGCCTCAATAGAGACTTAGGAACATACTTAGACATAATTTGAATATCATTTTACAGGAATGAATAATATAGACATCCTTAACTTCTAAGAGTAGAACCATTGATGGAATAACATTATGTTTATGTATCGTTACTTGGATCATGCCAAAAGAAGGAAGGATTAGCCTTAACATACCTGGCCTTAACCCATTAGCTCAATAGCTCAACTTGTATCCGCTTCACCATCTATACGATAGCAAGAATAATACTATTGTCAACTATACAAAAAATTCTCTTAATCGCATAACAGAACATAACCTATACTACAATGAAATGGACAGTATTTTCCCCTGGTCTTATCATTCCCTCAATCCTACCATAGGTAAGGTACTACAACAACACAACTTGCAACTCCTATAACCAGTTTTACAACCCAAACAACGGTACAACGAGTGGAAAGCTCGGGTAGGATTATCAACCATACTTCTCCAATCATTTCTTTCCTTCAAAACACATATCAACGACTACACCGACTAAATACTCAATTTACTCCAAAAGTTTCCAGCAACAACACAACTTAGAAAATTACCAAATAGTCGATACAACAACAACAACAACAACAACAACAACATTAAAATTTGATTTCCCACTATTAACTCCATAATTCTCATCCCACAATTTAGCTATGACCTAGACGAATTTAAATATACCAAGGAGAAGAAAATTCTTACCTTAGTTTCCAAGAAATACTTTTATTCCACCTTACTTCACATCGAAGAAAGTCCGGATTAACCAACGCGCCAAAACGGAACAACTAGATTGAGGCGGTGCGCAAAACCCGTATATTGTCTTTGAGAAAGATTACTATCCATTTGATGTTGTATTGGTTCTATGCATAATTTCCAAAGATAAAAGTTTGCTTAAAATGTATCTACATCTAGTGAAAATGAAGGAACCAAAGTTCTTGCTGCCTAGTTTTATTTATGAAGCACCACATTTAACTAAAGTGATAAGGGGTCATATTTGCTGCAATTTCTCCTAACAAGAAGATGAAAGAAAGTGTTTTATCTATCATGGTATGTGGGGTCCACTCACCTCTTCATTATATTACTATACCACTAACTTATTCCAAGTGTCCACTCATAGATCCTATAAAGGACATTAGTCATATATTACATCATTTTCATGGCTCCATGTGGACATGCCAATTTTATACTTATCCTTTTGTTTAATACTTACTTTATCCTACCTATAACTAAATAATTAGCAAATTATCCACACAATTAATTCTATCACTCAGTTTACTTAAATACAAATATACTTTGTATACCTTACTATCATGGTCATGTGGTATAACACCAATTCATAAATATGGGGTATTATTGCTTGAACTGTATTTCATTCCAAAACATCAAACTTCGACGAAACGTATTTTGTTTTATTTTTTTACCCTCTGACCTTCATGACACTTACTTATCACTTGTTATAAATAGCATAAATACTTATAACCTCAAAAATAATCTTGTCCTTGAACTTATATTAATTATCTTACGACAAATCCAACGTACAAAAGTACGGGATGTAACAATATGACTGGAATACACTGTTCATCAGATGCATGAGTGTTGCTGGGGCATTGGTCAGCCCAAAAGACATCACAAGGAACTCATAGTGACCACAATGGGTCCTGAATGCCGTCTTCAGAATATCCGAGTCCTGAATCTTCAACTAGTGATACCCATACCTCAAATGAATCTTAGAGAACACTCTAGCTCCCTAAAACTGGTCAAATAAGTCATCAATGCGCGACAAATGATACTTGTTCTTAATTGTAACTTTGTTCAACTGTCTATAGTTAATGCATATCCACATAGTACCATCGTTTTTCTTCACAAATAGAATCGGTGCACCCCAAGGCGACATGCTAGGCCTAATGAACCCTTTATTAAGAAGCTCGTGAAGCTGCCTTTCAATTCCTTCAACTGTACTGGTGCCAGACGATACGAAGGAATAGAAATAGGCTAAGTGCCCAGCATCAAGTCAATACCAAAATCAATATCCATGTCAGGTGGCATGCCCAGCAGGTCTGCATGAAACACATCCAGAAAGTCTCGCACTTCGAAAACAGAATCAATAGTAGTTGTATCAGCAACAACATCCCTCACAAAAGCCAAATATGACAAATACCCCTTCCCAACCATCTGTTGGGCCTTCAAATATGAAATCACACTTCCGGGGACATAGCATAGAGAACCTCTCCATTCGATCCTAGGTAACCCCGTCATCACCAATATCACGGTCTTAGCGTGACAATCCATAATAGCATGACATATGAACAACCAATCCATACCCAGAATCACGTCAAAATCAATCATACTAAGCAATAAGAGATACTCTCATCTCCAAACCCCCAATGGTCACAATTCACGACCGATACATACGGCCCGTAATAATATAATCGCCCACTGGCGTAGATACATGAACATGAAAAACTAGGGACTCACGAGGCATATCCAAATAACGAGAAAAAATATGATGATATATACGAGTAAGTGGAACCAGTATCAAATAATATAGAAGTATCCCTGTGGCATAATGAGACAATACCTGTGATCACTACTTCTGAAGCAACAGCCTCTAGCCGGGCAGGGAAAGCATAGAATCGAGCTTGACCGCCACCTGATCGGCCTCCCCCTGTAGGGAAACCTCTAGCTGACAAGGCCCTACCTCAAGCTGGCTGAGCGGGTAGTGAAGTAACTGATGTGGAAGTCACAACTGACTCCTCTACTGAACTGGAGCTCCCAAAAGACGGGGACAATACCTCTTCACATGACCAAACTCTCAACACTCAAATTAACATCGCTTTGACAATGGTGGCAGGTACTGAAGGGGGACCCCGAGAACCAGAATAACTACTACGGTACCTGGCACCGATGAACCCTGAACCGATGGATCACGAGATGAAATTTAATCTAGTAGGGCACTGAGAGACGACTGACCCAAATGAGCACTATATGAACTATGGCTAGCTGATGCACCACGATGAACCGGACGAGCCATTTAAGTGGACCTATAAGGACGACCCCTGCTGTGGTAGGACTGCACTCCAAGGGAAACACCGTTGAAACCACCGGTACCACGAGGCCTCTTGGACTCCCTCTCCTCACGCTCTTGACTACGGACCTTCTTTATCCGCCTTGCAATATCACCCACCTCGTCGAACCTATCACCTGATACAATTTGTCTTTAGACCATTTAGGAAGTTGCAAGAATAACATACGCTAGAGATTTTTGGCTATTATCAATTAAGGTAATACAGTATATTTTTGAAGAATTGATTGGGTTATTAACGTGTAACCTCTTATTATCTGTGCAAAAGGAATGGTATCCCAGGCTTCTGCTTTCTCTATCCGTGCCTTTTTATTTCTTTTGTTCTCCCCTTTTTTGCCCTTTTCCTTTTTCTTTTCTCTTTTTGTTTTTTCTTCTATAGACTCTAGAATCTTGAATTCTCCTTCCTTACTTGACCAATTTTGAAAAATTGGTTTAATCAGTCCAGATATACAAAAGAAAAAAGAAGGAGGGGTTATTCTGTCAAGAAAAAGGGGGGAATGCACATTTTCTTGAAAGAGTTTCCAAATAACTATTTTGCGTCTTTGAGCCCACATAGAGCCACTCGAGTCATAACAAAGTGCAGTCCATAGTTTAGGTCATCAATGAACTTCCTAATCCTCTCCCTCTCCATGGGAACCAACTAGATCGCGTGATGAGCCAACTATGAAAATCTCATCTCATACTAGGTCACAGACATACCCTCCTGGAGTAGCTGCTCAAACTGCCTACGCAACTCCTCCATGCGGGTCTATGGAACAAACTTCTCCAAGAAGAGAACGGAGAACTCGTGCCATGTTAGTGGTGCAGCATCGGCTGGCTTGCTCAACTCATAGGCCTCCCACCATCTGAAGGCTGGCCTCCACAGCTGAAAAGTAGTAAATGAGACTCCACTAGTCTCCAGAATACCCGTTGTGCGAAGAATCCACTGGCACATGTCCAAGAAGTCCTGAGCATCCTCTGACTCAGCCCTACTAAATGATGGAGGCCTGAGCATCCCAAACCTCTCTAGCCTCTTCTACTCCTCGTCACTCATAGGGAGACCCATCTAGGCCTGATCAGTGGCAACCGGCTAGGCTGGTAGTACCCTCGGTGTCTGAAGTACCTGAACCACATACTCTGAAGTATGGGCGGTGGGAGTCTATGCACCTCTCCAGGCCTGAGAAGTGGCTGGCACAGCCGAAACTGAAATCGCCTAAGCAATGCTAGTACATACAGTTAGTAATTGGGCCAAAGCCCCCTAAAGGCCTGGAATCACAATTTGCACAGCTGGTGCCTGAGCTAGTCCCACTAGCTCAACCACATCTGGAATCTGCTCCTCAGTGCAACTGGTGGATCTATAGGTGCAGCTCTGGCTATTGTACAAGTTGCACCCCGGCCTCTACGACGGCCCCGGTCTCTCGTGGCCCTAGCTGGTGGTACTGGTGGCTGTCCGCCCGATCCGGTAGCATGTGTCTTCACCATCTGTAAGAGAATAGAATAGCAGAAGTTTAGTTTCTCGAATCACCAAATCCGCATGACACGAATACAAGAAAATGAAGTTTTTCCTAAGGGTGAGAGAATATATATATGGACCGGGTTGCATGCCGTAACAAGCCATATGGCTATATATATGTGGATTAGGTTACACGTCGCAACAAGCCTTATGGCTATATATATATATGGATCGGGTTGTACTCCGAAATAGGCCTTATGGCTATATGTGGATCGGGCTGCATGCCACAACAGGTATTGTACAGTGCTGAGTGACTGAGTACACTGAGAGTGTGAGTACATGAGTGCATCACTGAGATATATTGCATTTGACATGCGTACTTGAGATACATGCATAGAGATGCATTCCCTTCTGCTACCCAGTTTTGGTGACGTTCATGATTTCACCTGTATATTTACATGTACGCATAGAGATGTATTTTCCTCATGCTATCTAAAAATGAAACATCTTATTTATTATTGAATGTTTTTTGAAGAAATCATAGTTTTCAAACTTATTCATATGCTTTTGGGGTTTTCGGTGAAAGATTTGGGATTTAGTGTTATACTTGAAAAGCATGTCAATTTTTCCGTAACTGTGAACGAGTTCGGCATCTTACCTCTTAGTTATTTTCATGTACCCTTTTATTATATCGTTACGAACTGTTTCTAGTTATTAGAGTTGGACTCTGACCTTTGTCCCAGCTCGTCACTACTTTCAACCTAAGGTTAGACTTGTTACTTATTGAGTACATGGGGTTGGTTGTACTCATACTACACTTTTGCACCTTTCGTGCAGATGTTGGATGTTGGTGTAGCTGCGTACGGCGAGAGTTGGGTCTGAGGATGTACCGGCGTTCCACTCATAGCTTCCTCTTGATCTTGGTAGCTTTAGTATTTAGGATATGTTCATGTATATTTGTAACAGGTGGCGTATTTTATTTCAAACCAGCTTTGTAAACTCTATATCTTAGAAGCTCATGATTTGTACTACTAGTCCTTGGGAAATGCATGTATACAAGCAATTGTATTATCATTTCTTTCTTAATAAATCTCATTAAATTGGATAGTTATTATATGGCATACCTGACGGGTTGGGTTCAGTGCCATCACGACTAGTAAGATTTTGGGTCGTGACAAGTTGGATCGGTATGATGACGTCTATACCTATCTTCGAGAGGCTACAGGGCATTTAGGATAATTTTCCATCTTTCTTTCCTTATCGGGTGGAATTGATTCTGCTTGAAACATAACCCTTTGAATTTCTTCCACGCATTCGTATGCGCATGTGAGCGCTCGGTATTAGCCGTGCATCGCCGCCTTGTGATTCGATGGATGAGGTGCGAGATGTAATTTCTGTGTGCTGTTGATGGGCTAGTCTGGAGGAATTGAGGCCGGGTTATAACTGTAACTTGAGCAAGGGGATTTTGGTTGTGTGGGCACATGCTTTTTGACTTATATGTCTGGTAGCATCCCTATGAGTGGAATTTGTGACTCGATGAATAGCTGCATGGCTATATGATGAGTATGATGTGACTACGGGATGTGTTCAGATGGTTAGATTGTGACGAGAATAGTTCTGTTGAGATGTAAAAAGGGCTATTGGGTGCTTGATTTGTAAGGCCTCGTTACAACTTTTCTAATGATTTAAAATTTTAAAGTGCGCCAGCGGTATTAGAGGATAACGTATTCGAGTATTAAAGGAGGCCTATGGGATAGGACCGCATAACTTTGAAATGAAAATATATGTTTAAGGTGTGTTGGAACATAATAAGGAGTTTTGTGAATGGTAAGAATTTGTGTGGAACAGGTTTGATACATTAAGTGGAAATGATGTCTTAATTAGCACAAGACCCCAACTTCGAACGAATAGAAATACCTCCATATAAAGACTTAGGTAATGATATTCCTATCAAATTAAAATTGTGTGAGTCTAGTTTCTAACTCTTCAAACCGTTTGTCATTTGGACATTTCTACAAGAAGTTATGACCAAAGTACCAAAGGCTGGCAGAGGAGTGAACTACGGATGCGAAGCATTTGAGGCCGCATCCGAAAGAAGGGCTGGCAGTGAATTGCTGCCATAACATCCGGGGCAGCATCCGAAACCCAAAAATCTGGGCCTATAACTACAATTTCGGGTTCATTTTCCCACTTCACTTGGACGAATTTTGGACCTCTTCTCCACTCTCTCAAAACCACCAAATCCCCTCTTCTTCAAGCTAAGCAATCCCCATTATCTTGGTGTGAAATTCCATTATTTTTACACTACTATTGATAAAATCTACATATAAAATACCTAGATCTTCAAGAACTCAAAGGAGGGTTTTCAAGATTTCTTCCAAAAGGTAATCCTACACCCTTAGACTTACATGTATGGATATATTATGGGAATATGAGTATGAATTAAGTATTGGAACTTATAGTATGGTGGTTGGAAGCCATAAGTTCCCAATTTAAATACATAATCATTGTAGAGATTGAAAGGTGATTATTTGATGGAATTTTGTTGGTTGGGTGTGGATGGATGGTCATGTATGTGATGTTGGAAGTTATGAATTGTTTAAGAATGACAGTGGGATAAATTGTTGGTAAATGGTAGTAGTTGAATGAATTAATTCTATGGTTAAGAGGTGTAGAATTCATGCCTACTAGGTGTTTGATAAAATGCGTAAATGGCCTACATTATGGAATTTGTTACTAATATTGGTCCCATTGATGTTGTTATTATAGATTGAAGTTGCTTAGTGTAGTGGATCGTTGTAGTATCATTAAGGGACGAATTTGAGGTATGTTGGCTAAACTACTCTCTTAGAATTGAATTCCATGATGTTCTCGTGAGTTTCAAGTATGGTTGGCTCAAGTTCCTAATTCCTATGTTCCGAGTTATTCCTTATAAACTTGACTATTGCGAATGGGGCTTATGTCAAAATATATATGTTCAAAGTATGGGTTATGTATTAAAATATTATGGCTTTGAGTCGTGTTCCAAATAAAAGCTAGCATGCCAAATTGTGTGAGAAAAACTCGATATGCTTAAGACTCTAAATTGCTCGTATGTGTTGTGTACCTAAAGTCTTGATTTAAAATTCCTTGTTGTTGATAATATATAAAGATGCTCGAAACTGAAAGAAGAGAGTTGGTGATATAAAGTGTAGCCGCCGTGCCAAGAATGAAAGTTATATTGGTGGCCAATGGTGCCAATGAAACAAAATGATGTGATAAAGGTCAATAAATGAGTCTTGATTCAACTGTTCCAAATTGACTTTAAAAATTGATTTTCCTAAAAGCTTATGTACTCAAGTCGTGCCCAAATATTTTTGTTTCAATTAATGCTATGCTTTGTAAGTATTTTCAACGTGTTATGAACTCCTATATATCCATGAGTTGAAATTTTGTATTGTCGTTCTTGGGGTAAAGTATTTCAATATTAAATGATGTGTTACTCATTTATGATTTTAACTTGTGCTTCGATTGCCAATAATTTTACTCCATTTCTTTGAAAGAAATCCAGTGTGTTTAAAGTTGTGAATTCCGGAATATTCTATTTGTTGATATTTATGATGATGATCGATGAGAAGGAATGATGTGAAAGTGTGGAATATGAAATACGGCCATTGTGCCATGAATGAAGAATCATATGTATGGCCAAAAGGCCAATGAAATAATGATGTTGTAAGTGGATAAAAATGCCAATGAGGCTATAAATGGTGTGAAAGGTTATGAGGTAAATGCATTTGGATTGTTGTTTCCTTTGTATGTAAATCAAAAATGTTTTTTAAAGTATCGATAATTACCGAGAAAGGGTAGGTTGAAATAACCTAACCCCAAAACTACACGTGTCGGTGTAGGAGTGGATTGTGATCATTCCTCTTATTTGGGATGAGATCGATGTGATAAAATTATTCCCCTTATTTGGGAAGAAATTGATGCGATAATATTATTTCCCTTATTTGGGATGAGATTAATGTGATAACATTATTCTCCTTAATTTGGATGAGATTATTAAGAAAAAAGGATGATGTTGATCCACACGGCATTTTGGTGAGATAGCCTAAACGATCGGGTCGTGATCGGACGCCATGCCGCACACATGGTGGTGATTGTGCTGGTATTTGTAATAGAAATTGTGATTGTGGTTGATGTTTCAGATGAGACGGCCTAGCCGATCGGGTCGTGATCGGACTCCATGCTAAACGTATGGTAGTATTGGTATTGTGAACAATGGTATTTTGAACAGTGGTATATTGGTGCTAAAGATCTCCCAACTAAAAATAATATTATCTTCGTATTTTGGAAATTATTATGTTTTAACTTGGCATTTTGATATCATTGATTGTTGATTGTTGTTTCCATGGTTTTTCCTTTCTTACATTGGCATTCTATTTTGAAAGAGGACAGTTAGCTTTACATACTAGTACTATTCCATATGTACTAACGTCCCTTTTGTCGGGGCCGCTGCATCTTCAATGGATGCAGGTGGTTCATCAGCGGGTAGCTCTGGTCCTCATTAGCAGTCACTTTCTATTCAGTAGGGCTTGGTGAGCCCTACTCTATTCCGGGCCTGATGTCATTTGATGTTATACATCGTGTTTTGAGGTATAGTTGGTGCCTTATTGATAGCACTTCCATACTACTCTTCAGTTGTACTTAGAGGCTCCGTAAACAGGTTGTGGTTGATGTTTGATGTGGGGAATTGAACTAGAAATATTGGTATATAGCAAACATGTTATATATATATATATATATATATATATATATATAAACTTGTAATATTTTAGAAATTATGAAGGAAGCTTCTAATGGAAATTAATTAGGAGTTGTTAATGAAAGCTTTTCAGTGTTTGATTAATGGAGTGCATCTCCTATTTATTCATGGATGAGTTTGGGTAGAAGGAAATCTTACAGGCTTGCTCGGCCGGGTTCACTCAGTTGAGCGTTGGTCACGCTTCCCGAGTTCGGGGCATGACATGATTGCTATCTTGATGTGACGTATAGTCTCGAGTTATGAGTGTGTTAAAAGATTTTCCATGTTGTTCGTTTGTTGGGTGAAATAGATTCTTATGTTCTGTTGATGAGCTTAGACTCGGGAAGATGTAGTGAATGCTTAGTGGTTATGTATGAAGGATATAGTGTGCATAGAGTATGAATTTGATTGGTTATGTTAAGGCAGGGTTACTTCCTTGGTGATGTTGTGCTAATGAGGCATAGGTTATTTGGCCCGTTTGGGTGACGCAATTGAGATTTGAGCATAATGGATGACTCTCGAGAAAGTTCTAATGGGTTCAAGATTTATATGTAGTAATTGTGAATTTTTCGGATTGGTATATAGCTAGGATTTGAGATTTACATTGGATGGCGTCGAGACTCGCGCTATTTCTATATCATTACAGACTCTACATTTCAATATCAGGAAATGACTTTAGATTCATGTGTCGTGTTCTACCATATATGATGGACTCATGGCATTGCAGTTGTGGTTGTACTTATTGAACTTGCGGGACGGTTCTGTCACTTCTGTCATTTTCCATGATTGAGTACATTTGAATTGTTACGTATTGGTGCACGGATTGCACGGTTTGTGGCTCTGGGTAGTATTGGTGTCGCATGTTAGTAGGTTAGCTTGTATTTGAAAAGCTGAGGTCGTCGGATCAAGAATGGGTGCTATCAGAATTGATTGCGGTATATTTGAAAGGATAATGTCGCTGACCGGCTTAAAAATTAGCTATAGTTCTTGTCGAAGGAGAGAGATCTCCATGACTTGTTGATCTGATAAGTGATTATGAGTTTTTGCGTGATTCTTTCATCATCGGAAGTGTACAAAGGTTTCAGAATGAGGTTTTGTTTGATACGAGGTTTGTTATAGGTATTGGGTTGTTTTGAGCAGCTATTGTGATCAAAACTTTTACTACAAGTACGCGTGTCGTGTGGTATGTCATGTGATTATATCTTGGGTTACAGTTATGGCTTGATACAACTTGCTCAGACTTATACAGTGTGTAGATGCGAGGTTTTGGTCTTATAGGAAATTCCGGATGTTGTAAATTTGATTCTAAGGTTTGCGGGCTAAGGTCGAGGTAATGATCTTCAGTGATGTTGTGTTATTGGACTTATATGGGATATGGTGACGTGGGATCACCCCCGGGTACGTGGATGGTATGATTAAATGGCGGTTTGATGGCATTGGAATGACTCTCGGCACGTTCGAGAACGAATGTATGTTTAAGTAGGGGTGGATGTAACGACCCGACCGGTCTTTTTGAGCATTTGCACTTTACTCGATAGTTTGGGGGCATGAGTAGCTCCGTATTATGCATTATGACTTGTGTGTATCGTCGGTTTTAATTTTCAGGTGATTTGGAGTTTGATTTGGAAGAATGAATTTCATCGTTGAAGCTTTAAGTTGGAAGAGTTGACCAAGTTTGACTTTTGTAAATTTGACCTCGGAACAGAGTTGTGATGGTTCCGTTAGGTCCGGATGGAAATTTTGGACTCAGGCCTATGCCCAGATTTGCATTTGGATATTTCTAAAAGGATTCGGCACAAATTGGCAAAAATTGGAAATTTGAAGGATTGGAAAGTTCATACGTTTTAACGAGAGTTGAGCTTGTGGATATCGGATTCGGATTGTGTTTCCTGGAATCAGAATAACTTTGTTATGTCGTTTGGGACTTGTGTGCAAAATTTAAGTTCATTCTGAGTTGATATGTTATTTTTCGACGCAAGTTTTGAAAGTTGAAAGTTCATTTAAGTTCGAATTGAGGTGCGATTCGTCGTTTTGATGTTGTTATGTGTGATTTGAGGCCTCAAGTAGGTCCATGCTATGTTATGGGACTTCTTGGTATATCTGGACGGGGTCCCGAGTGATCCGGGTGAGTTTCAGACGAGGTTCAGATCATTTTCATTTTATGTTGCATTGCTGAATTATGCTAGTTCTGGTGCTTCTGCATCTGCGGAAGAATGGATACAGCTGCGGACAAGTGCTCGTAGAAGTGGAAACAGGTTTGGCTAGAGATCATCGCAGATGCGGAGGAAGAGGCGCACCTGCGTGTGCACAGAAGCGACGATTTGGAGCGTAGGTGCAAGGTGAGCTGAGTCTTGCAATTTTCGCAGAAGCAAAGCATATTTCTGCAAAAGCGGGGGTCGCGGATGCGACAATGTGACCGCATATACGAAATTTCTGGGTAGAAGCTATAAAATTGAGGTTTGGTATTCTTTTATCATATTTTGAGATTTGGGGCTCAGGGTGAAGTGATTTTGGAGGAAACTCTTATCACAAGGATTGAGGTAAGTGTTTTATACTCGGTTTTGATTATATTACATGATTATATCTTCATTTTTGGTAATTGGATTATGAATTTTAAAGAGAAATTGAGAGTTTTAGCCTTAAGTATCATAGAGTGAGTTTTTGAGTTTTGAACATCGATTCGGAGTCGAATTTGGGTGAAACTAGTATGGTTGGACTCGTAATTGAATGGATTGTCAGATTTTATAAGTTTCGTCATGTTCCGAGGTGTGGGCCCGGGAAAGACGTTTGGGTTGATTTTGTGCTTTTGATTAAAGATTCGACCTTTATCGTTTGGGCTTGTTTCTTTTGGCATAATTTGATGTATTTTAGTTGCTTTTCGTTAGTTTTGAGTCGTTCAAAGATCGGTACGCGTGTGATGGCATTTTTGGAGCATCACTTGGCTAACTCGGTATTGGATTTGTTTTGTTCGAGGTAAGTAACACTTCTAAACTTGATGCTCAGTGTATGAAACCCTGAATTAAGTATTTTGTGATTGATGTTGAGGTAAAGTGCATGCTAGGTGATGGGCGTGTGGGCCTGCACTGTGTGAATTGTGATTTTGTTGCTTCCATGGATCTGTGTAGCCATCTTATCTGAACATTTTTACTGTACACTACGTGTTAGAGCACTTGAGCAGTAATCTATGCTAGAAATCATGTTTAGGCTATATGCTGGCACAATTAGGACCCACAATGGTCGTTCTTCGCTGTTGAGTTATTTTCTTAATTGCGGTTATGTACTCAGGCGCATTCATCATTTCATATCATATGTCAGTATTTGTTATTGTATACTGTCACATCCCGTATCATTGATTAGGGCCACTTAGTATGAGCGTTGTTGTCACGCCCTAAAACCGGGGAGCGCGACCAGCGCTCAACCGAGTGAACTCGACTAATCAAGTCTGTTAGATTCCTTATACCCAAACTCATTCATGAATAAAGAGAATATATGTTTTCCTTAATTCAACAATAAAGTGGTCATGTCCGCAATTACCAATTCATTTCCAATTGTTTCATCTTTTTTAAAGTTTCAATGGGCAAGTAATATATCAACAACATAACATAGTTTGTCTTTTCCCAGCACCAATACACAACCCACACTATGTCTACGGAGCCTCTATAGATAAAGAAGAGTACATTGATAATGCCGGCAATAAGGCCCCGGCTATACCTCAACCATAATACATAAAGATCAAAAGATACATGACCCCGGGATGAAGTCGGGCTCACCAAGTCAGCTGGGAAGAAAGTGTAGTGCTATCACTGATCAATGTCTCCTGCTTTGGAACTACCTGCATCCATTTAAAGATGCAGCGCCCCCGACAAAAGGGACGTTAGTACTGTCGAATAGTACTAGTATGAAAACTAAACACCAATTTAAGAATTTAGAAATACAAGATAATTATGATAAACTAGTGCGGAAATAGTATAATATAGATAATCGTCTCAACCATAGCAAGCTTATTAAAAGCTATTAACAACATTTATAGGATTTAAGATGAGATCCTCTATAACCATGTGTCCACAAAGCGGCCCCGCCGCCTCACCTCAATGTATGCAGGTGGAGGTGTACGTTCAATACCACAACTCAAATCAAGCGGCCCTGCCGCCTCACCTCAATGTATGCGGGTGGATGTATAACAATAGTACCAAGAACCTACACAAAGCGGCTATGCCGCCTCACCCCAATGTATGCGGGTGGTTGTGCCACAACAATACCAAAATAATTCACAAAGCGGTCGTACCGCCTTACCCCAATGTAAGCGGGTGGGGGTGCAATCCCACAATATCATAATTCCTACACAAATCGGTCATGCCGCCTCACCCTAATATATATGTGGGTGGAGGTGTATCACAATCACGATCTCTACACCATAATCCCCACACAAAGCGGTCATGCCGCCTCACCCCAATGTATGCGGGTGGAGGTGTATCACAATCACAATCTCTACACAACTTGGCATAATACCTTTCACATATATCACGACTAGAAATTATAACATATGGATACGTAATCCATAGTTTGGGACACATCCTCAATTTACAATGCAATATGAGAAGAGCATTTGAAATACGAATTGAACATATATCTTCATCACAAAGCTGATTGGAATACTCGATTTCTAATCAACATCTCGGAACCCACAAGGATAATGGGAATTCCAACTCTTAAAGAAGAGTTTAGCCAACATACCTCACTTGAGCTTCCTTACACTCTAAATGTTCCGAAATTCTTAGCAACTTCAATCTATTTTCGAAATATAACAAATTAAACCAAAATTAGGGAGATGATCATGGTTCTCGCTCATTTGAGCATTTTATCAAACACTAGATGTGCATTAAGGTTTCAATATCCTTTTATGGAAGATTCCATCATCTCACAACCCAACCTTTACCATTTTTAGCTCAACAATCTTTCTACACCGCTTAATAACACATGCATGTACAATAACTAACCCTCTTGCCCCGAAATTATCTTTCTTATTATCCATTTCTACACAAAATTCGAAATTGAGGGTTAGGGTGTGGAATCGTACCTCTAGGATGAAGACCTAGTGAGTTTCCCTTCTCAATCTTCCAAAACTTGGGCAAGAATTGAAGAACAATTATTGGAGAACACCTTCTCACTCTAGGGCACCCTCTCTCACTCTAAATGTCAGATTATCTCTCAAAAATGGCCCAAAATGTGTATTTAATGAAGTAGGGTTGGGTTTTAAAAACTCAAAAATGAAGCTCCGGAACAGGTTCTGCGGTCGCATATGCGACCACATAATGGTTATGCGAACCGCATATCGGTCGCATATTGGTGTCCAAAGTTGGCCAAAATCTGTCTATGTATGCGGTCACTATGCGGTCCGCATAACTGTTATGCAATCGCATAATGCACCGCAAAACAGTTATGCGGTCGCATAATCGACCGCATAATTTCCCCGGACTGGCCCTTCTCTTGCTCACTTCTGCGACCATTACGCGGCCCGCAGAGTGATTATGCTGTCGCATAATGGACCGCAGAATTACATTTTTCTACCAAAAATTTTCCTTTTCATTCTCGTGCATTGTTCAACTCAAAAAGTCCGAGCCGCGGCGAGCTTAGTCCAGCACCATAAAACATTATTTTCTTTGCAAAGGTGGGTTGCTCTGATGGTAAGCACCCTCCACTTCCAACCAAGAGGTTGTGAGTTCGAGTCACCCCAAGAGCAAGGTGGGGAGTTCTTGGAGGGAAGGATGCCGAGGGTCATTTGGAAACAGCCTCTCTACCCTAGGGTAGAGGTAAGGTCTGCGTACACACTACCCTCCCCAGACCCCACTAGTGGGATTATACTGGGTTGTTATTGTATTGTTTGTCTTTGCAAATCTTACTAGGCCTTACACTTAAGTACATTGAAAATTTTCTTTTTTTTCCTGGGGTGTTACAGTTGTAAGCCCGAGACACTAGAGAGATTTGTGACTGAGTTATTGTGGGTGATATATATATATGGATCGGGCTGCATGCCGCAACAAGCCTTATGGCTATATATATGTGGATCGGGTTACACTCCGCAACGCTGCACGCTGCAGTAGGTATTGTACAGAACTTAGTGACTGAGTGTACTGAGTATTGAGAATGGTGAAAGAAAATACGAGATAGTGAGATTGAGTACTCTGAGAGTGTGAGTACATGAGTTCATCACTAAGATACATTGCATTTGACATGCGTACTTGACATACATGCCCTTCTGCTACCCGGTTTTGGTGACGTTCATGATTTCACTTGTATATTGATATGTAGGCATAGATATGTATTTTCCTCATGCTATCTGAAAATGAAACATCTTATTTATTGTTGAATGTTTTTTGGAGAAATCACAGTTTTCAAACATACTCATATGCTTTTGGGGTTTTCGATGAAAAATTTGGGATTTACTGTTATACTTGAAAAGCATGTCTCTTTTTCCGTAACTGTGAACGAGTTCGGCATCTTACCTCTTAGTTATTTTCATGTACCCTTTTATTATATCGTTACGAACTGTTTCTAGTTATTAGAGTTGGACTCTGACCTTTGTCCCAGCTCGTCACTACTTTCAACCTAAGGTTAGACTTGTTACTTATTGAGTACATGGGGTCGGTTGTACTCATACTACACTTTTGCAACTTTCGTGCAGATGGTAGATGTTGGTGTAGCTGCGTACGGCGAGAGTTGGGTCTGAGGATGTACCGGCGTTCCACTCATAGCTTCCTCTTGATCTTGATAGCTTTAGTATTTAGGATATGTTCATGTATATTTGTAACAGGTGGCGTATTTTATTTCAAACCAGCTTTGTAAACTCTATATCTTAGAAGCTCATTATTTGTACTACTAGTCCTTGGGAAATTCATGTATAAAAGCAATTGTATTATCATTTATTTCTTAATAAATCTCATTAAATTGGATAGTTATTAATTGGCTTACTTGATGGGTTGGATTATGTGCCATCACGACTAGTTGGATTTTGGGGGCTACAACACGCAAAATGACCGGTCGAGTCGTTACATATCATCGGCCCTTATGGGGTAAACAGATCCAGAAGGGGCCCCGAGTTGGTCGTCCTCGACTCTGATCTTTGACTGGTACCTGTTGTGGATGTCAGCCCAGGTTATGTCATGCCCCAAACTCGGGGAGCGCGACCGACACTCAAACTAGTGAACCCGGCCGAGCAAGCCTATCAGATTTCCATCTACCCAACACATCCATGAATAAAGAGATTAAATAATTTTGTTAATCAAGAAATAAAGTGATCATGTCCGCAATACCAATTTCTTACCATCAGTTACTTCATTTTAGAGTCTCAAATTTCACACACATTCTTCATAGTATGAAGTGGAAATAGTAATCCAAACACAATATTACTATTTTGACTTCCCCAGCACCAATATACAACCCACACTATATCTACGGAGCCTCTAATAGATACAAAAGAGTACTATGATAATGCCGGCAACAAGGCCCCGGCTATACCTCAAACACAATACACGAGGAACAAAAGATACATGACCCCAAAATGAAGTGGGGCTCACCAAGTCTGCTGGGAAGAGAGTGTACCGCTATCATTGATCAGTGTCTCTTGTTGTGGAACCACCTGCATTCATTAAAGATACAGTGGCCCCGACAAAATTCAAAATTGAGGGTTAGGGTATAGAATCTTACCTTTAGGATGAAGACCTAGTGAGATTTCCTTGTTAATCTTCCAAGATTCGAGCACGAATTGAAGAAAGAATTGTTGAAGAACACCTTCTCACTCTAGGGCACTCTCTCACTCTAAAAGTGTTAGATTTTTGGTCAAAAAAGGTACAAATCATCTATTTAACAAAATAGGGTCGGGTTATAAAAACCCAAAAACTATTGCCCCGAACAGGATATTCCATCGCATATGTGATTGCATAATTGATATGCGGTCCGCAAAATGGCCCTCCAGAACTGGACTGGACTGCCCCACTCTGCGATCATTATGCGGTCCGCATTCAGTTCTACGGTCGCACAGTGCATCGCAGACGTGTTCTGCGGTCGCATAACGTGCCGCAGAACCTCCCTCCACAGAATTTCCAAACTAGTTATGCGATCAATGTGCGGCACGCAAATTCGTTTTGCAGTCGCATAACAGACCGTGAAATGACAAAAATATTTCCCTAGTTGCCTCCCTCACTCTGCGGCCATTATACGGTCCGCATAGTGATTCTGCGGTCGCATAGTGGACCGCAGAAGTGTCTTTATTTTGCCCATTTTTTTCCTTTACTTTCTAGTGCATTGTCCAACCCAAAAGGTCCAAATCCAATTCGGCACCACGAAACATTATTTTCTTTTGCAAAATTTGAGTGGGCTTTAGACTTAAATATTTCGAAATTTTTCGGGGTATTACATTCTCCCCCTCTTAGGATCATTCGTCCTCGAATGAGGATAAAAATATGTTATTAGTATCAAATGTTGACTAACTGTTAATTCTCACTCACCAGTAGATTCAAATTTTGGCTAACTCTCTAAATTTCCAAAACTTTCGCGAGAGTCTTCCTTGTAAGTGAGCCTATCCACCTTTTAGAGAACCCCAAAAACACATCCTAACAAGATATATCTAATCCAACGACGTAACATAACACAAAACAATACCAATTATAGCCTCACAAGCAATATATTACTAGAAAAGAACACCCTTAACGCCAATTGTACAAATAATACTTTTTAGAATTTTCATTGATCACAACTTTGTAATTGCATAGCTATTCAAACAAGTAAGGATACATTTTCTTCATTTCTTCCTCGGCCTCCCAAGTAGCCTTTTCAACGTGTTGCTTTCGCCATAACACTTTCACGAAGGCAATTTCTTTATTTCTCAACTTTCCGATTTTCCGATCGATAATATTAATTGGAATCTCATCATAAGTCAATTTCTCATTAACCTCAATAGTCTCAATCAGAAAAATGAGTGTCGGGTCTCCAACTACTTTCTTCAACATAGACACATGAAACACCGGGTGCACTAATGACATCTCAGGTGGTAGTTCAACCTTGTACGCCAGCTCACCGACCCTCTGAATGACTCTATATAGTCTAACATATCTCGGACTCAATTTTTCTTTCTTACCAAATCGCATTACACCGTTCATGGGGGGAAACCTTCAAGAATACCCAATAATCTTCTTTGAACTCCAAATCCCTACGATGAACATCCGAATATGACTTATGATGACTCTAAGCAGTCTTCAACAGCTCTTTAATGATATTAACTCTTTCCATAGCCTGATGCACGAGTTCTGGCCCTATCAACTTTGCTTCCCCAATTTCGAACCACCCAATAGGAGATTTGCATCTCCTCCCATATAAAGCCTTGAATGGTGCCATTTGAATGCTAGTATGATAACTATTGTTGTAGGCAAATTAAATGAGAGGAAAATGATCGTCCCAGCTACCTTTGAAGTCTAGAACACAAGCGAGCAATATATCCTCAAGCGTCTGAATAGTCCGCTCTGACTGCCCTTCAATTTGCGGGTGAAAGCTTGTACTAAGATTCACCTGAGTACCCAAACCTTGCTGAAATGTCTTCCAAAAATTAGCAATGAATTGTGCTCCCCGATTAGAAATGGTGGAAACTGGAGTTCTATGCAACCTGACTATTTCTTTGATATACAACTGAGCATACTGTTCGCTTTGTCGGTAGCCTTAATCGGCAAAAGGTGTGCTGATTTTGTTAGTCGATCGACAATCACCCAAATTGAGTCAATCTTGTATGGAGTGCGAGGTAGTCCTACCAAAAAGTCCTTATTAATCATTTTCCACTTTCACATTGGAATTTCTATGTTATGTGCTAATCCACCGGGCCTTTGTGGTTGCATAACAGACCGCGCAATGACAAAAAATCTTCCTTAGCTGCCTGCTTCACTCTGCGGACATTATGCGGTCCGCGGAGTGATTCTACGGCCGCATGGTGGGCTGCAGAAGTGCATTTATGTTGCCCAAATTTTTCCTTTACTTTCAACTACATTGTTCAACCCAAATATTTCGAGCCCAATTCGGCACCACGAAACATTATTTTCTTTTGCGAAATTGTAGTGGGCTTTACACTTAACTATTTCAAAATTTTTTGGGGTGTTACAGGTTATCACCGGCTACTTCACCAAATTTTATTTTAGCTGTCGAGAGGCCAAGGATCTTCGGGGGTCGAGCCCCTAAGTGAATGCCTGAACGTCCCAATAATCTACAACCGGAGGCAGGTCCATCTGTTCCATTTGGAACCTTGACACGAACTTCCCTGAGCATCTGACTATCCCTCTATTTGACCTTTAAAATGTCTGACTTTATGGTCTCGACCTTGATGTCCCCGGCATGGAATTTTATGAAAGTATCTGCAAGCATAGAAAATGCATATACATAATTAAGGGGGCAAGTTGTGATACCATATCATTTCTCCCTTGGACAAAGTCTACCCAAACTTCTTGAGTAATATCGATTCGATCTCATCGTCTTCCAGATTGTTCCCCTTGATTGTGCATGTGTCGGAGGTTACATGCTCCTTTGGATCTGTGCTCCTTTTGTATTTTGGGATGTCGAGAGAAACCTCTTTGGGATCGGCTTTGGTGCCACACTCGGAGGAAAAGGCTTCTGGATAAAATTTTTGGACTCCGGTCCTTTCAATATCGGGATACCCCCAGGATCTGATCGACCCTAGAGTTGTATGTTCCACCTTCTTGTCATTAACCTCAATCATTTGCTTACGTGACTCTACTCATTTTGTCAACTCGTCAAGAATCTTCATCACCTTGGGATTTACCTGGGGCTCGGCTTCACACGGTCTCTTGATAATCCGCTCATCTCTTCGAGTGCTTTCCCGGGATCATTCGGGCTCGACCCTGTTAAGGACATGGCTTTGATTTTGTAGTTGCGCTATCGCCGCCTGTTGAGCCTGCAACCTTTTTAAGATTAGTCATGGGCTTACCCCATTATCTTCGCCTTCGGGCGCTTCCCGAGCTGTAGGTCGGGGTCCCCCGTGAACAACAGATCGGCAGCTAGGAGACTGTTGGGATCAGCAGGAGGCACCTTGTTACTGGGCACCAAATTATTATTTTTGCTGTGATGATCAAACTCAGCGTCAACGTTCAAGTGAGCAGACTGAGAGTTTGATATTTTTGGGTTGACCTGAAATTAAGACTTCAAAGAACAAGCGTAAAATAGGGTGTGTTATGGAAATTTGTATCAAATCACCATTGTTATCCTTAGCCCCACGGTGGGCACTAAACTGTTTACCCCAATATTGGGTAACAATTACATTTGTACACGAGTTTAAGAATATGTGGTTTAATCCAATATGAACAATTAAGAATATCAAATAAATGAATTAGAAATGAAATAAGCGTCAAACCAGTTGTAATATTATGGCCAAGCCTGAATTTTGTCTGACTAATGACCTTGTCCTCGGTTGGACCTACGATTCAAGCCCAGTCGTGAATGTAAAATAGAACAAATGAGCAAAATTTTAATAATAGCTAAAAGGCAGAAAATAAACTGGTATTGCTTTGATTCGCGTGTGACATGTCCAATAAAAAGAAAAACTTCCCATTTATATAGTAGGAGAGTTTTAGTCCTAATAGAAGTCTAAAAAAGGTAAAAATCTTTCTTTCGTTGTAATTGTTGATATGCAATCGACATCAAGCGAGATTCACGCCGTAATATCCGGTTGTGGGCGAGTATCACAACTATCTATCCGCCATGCACAACCGTTCATCGTGTCTCCCGAGGTCTATACCTTATTCTTGGCCCGAGGTGCATTTCTTTACCACATGAGATGATGCTTACATCGTTTGCTCCCTATGGGCTTCGATATGAAGGGTCTCAGACCTCGATTACAACCTCGTGGAGCCATGTTGTCCCTTCATTTCCTCGTCGGGAAATCGGGGTAGACTTTTACCCTCTATTTTACCCGTACACATATGTACCACGGCTTGATTGGATTTTTGAGTAATATTAGTTATGTTCTAAACGTTGGAGTATTATTTTCTTTCAGTAATATAAATATATATATATATATATATATATATATATATATCAGATTATATTTTTTTCATACTATACTATCTTTACTAACATATAATCTACGTGTTTTTTGTTAATTTGAACTAATCTATGTATAGATTATCTTTTTGGATTGTACTCAGAAGTAAGCAAATATGCATTAATTTGAATTAATCTATGGACATATTATCTTTTTGGATTGTACTTAGAAGTCAGAAGTAAGCAAATATGCATTAAAAACAATCTTCTGTAGATTCTGTAATCGTACTCAAGGAAGTTACATTAATTTAAAAGACTTCTACGAACTCTGTTATATATCATTTTACTCATACTACCAAGGTAATTACAAGTGCTCCAAACTTCATCTCTCATATATGCATCTAGTGAATCAAGTAAGTTTACCATTTGTTTCTTTCATGTTGTATTAATATGCAGTTAGCTCGTTTAGTATATTTTTTCTTGTGTTAATTAATTTATTTTTTTGAATATTAGTTTGTTGTATATAAGTATATATTTTGACATTAATACCTGTAAAAATAAAATTTTGAATTCAAGCGATGGTGATGAATCAAAAAGTTATGCGACAAACTTTGTTGGTTCTATATTTTCTTCTTCTGAGTTATAATGGGGTTCAAGGAGAAACAAAGAAGTATTCGGAACTAGAGGACTTGGAATTGGAAAAACAACTTAAATGTTTGAACAAGCCAGCCGTCAAAGCAATAAAGGTATACATTCTGGTTGAAAACCATTGTAGTTCTAATTAGTCTCTCGAGTGGTAATTGTATTTGTGTTCTAAGATAGACAATTGGTATTCAGAATCCATGGTCTGGATTCATCCAAATTTGTACCACATAGGGCCCATTAATGAACGAAGTACTCCATAACAAATCATTTTTTATTTTTAATGCTCGAACCAAAATTAATCTTTGGTTAAGGGCGGAGGGATATCAACATCCCAGCATACCTCTTTGGTGGTGAGAAAATCATCCATCTTTGACCACGAAGATTTAAAAATATCAAATTTAATCTTTATTAGATAGACTTTTTATTTCCTTTTTGAAAATATATGTTATATTAAAAATAAATAATCTTCTATATCACAGTACTTTTTATGTGTTTATATTAATTTTGTCATTTTAATAAAGCCAAAACATTTAGTTTGATAAAAGTCTTTTTTGGCTGTTTAAACTCAAATTAAATATGAATAGAATGATAAATTATGAGAATGGTTATTATTATTCCAGTTTTTATGTATTCAAAAGTTACAAATCGGATAGCAAGGTATGCAATCAGTATATTAGAGATTATGCAATCAGTATATTAGAGGCATGTCTCTAATCTCAATTTACCATGAACTGTTTTTATGAAAATATAAATTTGTGACAGACAATCTTTTTAATTTTGGATGGACAGATGAAACCTACTTTACATAGGTTAAAGCAGAATTCAGGTACCTCTACAACTAGTGGGTTATCAACAATATGGCTAAACGGTGAAGGTTGTCCCGTTGGAACAGTTCCTATTATAAGGATTGGCAAAGAAGATCTTATTAGACAAAGACATATTTCACCACCAAAAGATATAACATTTGATGTCCAATTGGCTGTTGTAAGATAATTTTATACTAATTAATAGCTTTAGCTTGAATAATTCACGTTCAAACAATATAATCTTTATTGATATAACAGTATAAAAATTCATCAAACTAAGTAAGACTTGCAAAAAAGTCATGCATTAAGATATTAAATATGTTTACTTCTCAAGTACCGCGACTAATACAACAACAACAACAACCCAGTATAATCCCACTAGTGGGGTCTGGGGAGGGTAGTGTGTACGCAGACCTTACCCATACCCTGGGGTAGAGAGGCTGTTTCCAAATGACCCTCAGCATCCTTCCCTCCAAGAACTCCCCACCTTGCTCTTGGGGTGACTCGAACTCACAACCTCTTGGTTGGAAGTGGAGGGTGCTTACCGCGACTAATCTCATACATATTTATATATTTACATGCTTGTTCACATGCTAACAATAGNTTGTGACATACAATCTTCTTAATTTTGGATGGACAGATGAAACCTACTTTACATAGGTTAAAGCAGAATTCAGGTACCTCTACAACTAGTGGGTTATCAACAATATGGCTAAACGGTGAAGGTTGTCCCGTTGGAACAGTTCCTATTATAAGGATTGGCAAAGAAGATCTTATTAGACAAAGACATATTTCACCACCAAAAGATATAACATTTGATGTCCAATTGGCTGTTGTAAGATAATTTTATACTAATTAATAGCTTTAGCTTGAATAATTCACGTTCAAACAATATAATCTTTATTGATATAACAGTATAAAAATTCATCAAACTAAGTAAGACTTGCAAAAAAGTCATGCATTAAGATATTAAATATGTTTACTTCTCAAGTACCGCGACTAATACAACAACAACAACAACCCAGTATAATCCCACTAGTGGGGTCTGGGGAGGGTAGTGTGTACGCAGACCTTACCCATACCCTGGGGTAGAGAGGCTGTTTCCAAATGACCCTCAGCATCCTTCCCTCCAAGAACTCCCCACCTTGCTCTTGGGGTGACTCGAACTCACAACCTCTTGGTTGGAAGTGGAGGGTGCTTACCGCGACTAATCTCATACATATTTATATATTTACATGCTTGTTCACATGCTAACAATAGTAACCCAAAAAGAAAATACAAATTTTCGCAAATATACAAGGTATACATGTGGAGGAATAGAGTTGATATGTAGAATTTCTTTTGTTTCTTTTTTGAGCTAAGCTTACTTGATACTCCCTCCGTTCATTTTTACTTGTCCATAATAGACTTTGCACACTACCTTTAAGAAATAATGAATCAAATACATATTTTATCATATACTTATAATAATGACAATATTTTAAAAAATCTTGAAAAATAATTTAGGAATAAGTAGATAATGATAAGAGTAATATATGAAAAATAATTTATTTTTCACTTGATTTGCTAAATGTAAAAATACAATTAAAAATATATTTTTTATATAATAATCAAATATAAAAGAGAAAATATATAAATATATATATCTTTTTTGGCTTTAATATATATGAAAATAGTTAAATATATGGCTTAGCAATGGGGTCAATTCGGTTTGTGGCTCTTTACAAACTTGTTTTTTATTTTATGACCCTACCTCTTTTTTACATACGGGAGATTTATTTTTACACATAAGAGATATGTCTTTTGCACATAAAAGATCTAAAAAGGTTATTTTCTCAATATTAAAATTATAAAGGGGAATGATATACAAATAGCACTTTAGTAGTGTGAGTGGCTTTTCTTTGAAAGCTTGCCTTCACTTGTCTTAGAGTAGGCACAGATTAAGTCTTACTCAAGCTCTCTTTTAATTTCTCACTTTTTCCTTGGCCCCTCATTGTTTGTTGTAAAATAAATATTAAGATTTCACGCAAATATGAGCATGCTAAATTTGGATGCACTTAATTTTACCATGAATTAATTATTATATTCAGGTTGCAATAGCTCGAACTCAAAATGATTCAAATAATAAGTTTGGAGGAGCAACAATGGCAGCTAGTTTATGGAGTCCTCACGTTGAAGGTCAGCAACATAGTGCATGTCGATTGAAAATGCAAAAAAGGGTCAGATATTGTACAAGTTGGATGGAGAGTAAGTTCAATACTTATGCAATAAAATAAATTATTTTCTTTTCAATTTGACATCATTATTTCTTTTTAAGTTATTTATTCTTTTTAGTAGGGTTGGGTTAGGAGAATAAAAGAAAAGACGATGTGATAAGTTTTGAATAAATACTATACTCTAGATGCAAGTTTTGACAAGAGTGTGCTGCTCTAGTGGTAAGCACCCTCCACTTCCAACCACGAGGTTGTGAGTTCGAGTCACCCCAAGAGCAAGGTGGGGAGTTGTTGGAAGGAGGAAGCCGAGGGTCTATCGGAAACAACCTCTCTATCCCAGGGTAGGGGTAAGGTCTGCGTATACACTACCCTCCCCAGAGTCCACTAGTGAAATTATACTGGGTTGTTGTTGTTATTGTTGTCTAGATGCAAGTTTAAATTGTTATCAGTAAGGTTCCACTCAATTATCATGATAAATTTATTTCGTGCTCTAGGTGGATCCAACACTTTATGGGGATACAAAAATTGGGCTATTTATACATTTTCAGGTAAGTTAAATATCTAAATATACTCCTATGATTTTATTATCAAGTACATAAAATTTGATTTATCTATGTACCTTAATTTTCATAACTTATGTAAGAGAAATGTTTACAAATAGGCTGGTAATATACATTGCTTCAATATACTATGCCCTGGCTTTGTATTGGTGAACACTAAGATACCTATTGATATGGTATATGATACTATTTCACAAATTGGAGAAGCTTCATGGGAGGACACCATGTCCATCGATCGGGTATGCTTTATCTTTCTTTTATTAAGTTTCCATAAAATCTTTTAGTGTATACACAAAAATACTAACCTAGACACTTGTTATTAAAAATAAACGGATTTAGTCAACGGGAATTGGTGGCTCTTGCTTGAAGAGGACTATAAACAAATTGGATTTTGGCCTCAAAGGATTTTCACTGATTTAAAAAGCTTTGCTACAAATGTTGAGTGGGGAGGAGTAGTATATAGTCCTACAGGTGTGCCCGGACCCCCATTGGGCTCCGAACTTTTACCCATTGAAAACACAGGTCATGAAGCTTATTGTAGAAAGATTATAGTTCTAAATGATAAAGGTGAGACCATAGATGAAGATAAAACTACCGCATATGCAGACAATCCTAATTTATACAAGGTTGTTGATATACCTCATTGGCAAGCTGCAAAGCGTCAACATTTTGTACTCTATCGGGGACCTGGTGAGAATAGATAAGTCTAGGTCTTCTAGTCTTGTATATTATGAAGTATGTTTTAGCTAGTTGTACTAGAAATGAGAGCCCGTGCAATGCACAGGTCCGAAATTTGATTAAACAATTCAGTTCATGTTGACAACAACCTTAAAATTTATAGGATGGATAAGAAGTAAGGTGTGATCATTTATATCCAATACTTGTTTATATTTTATAGCTTTTTTTATTTTACAAAAATTAATCTAAAAATAAATATGTGATTCAAACCATAATTTTTGATGTAAAATGTTAGTAACAACTAAGATGAGTACCATTGAACATAACAAGATTCGAGGAACATGATCAATAGCTACAATCACAATATAAGGATTCTAGAAATACTATTTCAAAGAAAATGGACCAGAATAATCAATCAAAACAATCTAGGATGATGTACAGTTGCATAAAGATGATTCAGTCTCCTATAGAACTCTAATTAAAAGAAGGTACCACAAAAGAATAGGGTGATAAATTTAAAAGATGTAGGATGGAGTTCAGTTGCACAAAAAATATCATAATCTCCTAGAAGATAGTAATTAAAAGAATCTATAAACAGAACTATGAAGGATCATTTGATGGAGAGGGCTTTATTGTGCCGTAGTTCTCAATTTATGTTGTCCTGTTAAAGTATGTGAATCTTTATTTAGATTCCACACTATCCCATTAGACATTCTACCACAATGGCACCTAAATTGGATGCCGGAGTCCGCTAAAAGATTTCACATTGTTAATTGATAAATACAGAATTTACTAATATTTTATCACATGTAAAATAAAACCTTTCTTCATGTGTCTTTATTATCCATTAGAACTTTTCAATATTAATAATATTATAATAATCAGACCGGTCGTTTGAGCTTTAGTATTCCATTCGATAGTTTGAGACTTTGAGTAGTTTCATATTATGTATTATGAGTTGCGTGTATGGTTGGTTTCAATTTTCGAGCGGTTTGGGATTGATTTGGAAGAGTGATTCTCGTTTTAGAAGCTTTAGATAGAAAAAGTTGACCAAGGTTTGGCTTTTAGGTAAATAGACTCGGAATCGGATTTTTAATTATTCCAATAGGTTTGTATGATAATTTTGGACTTGTCCACAAAGTTTGGTTAAATTCCGATGCGTTTTGGATAAGTTTGGGTTGTATGGTGATTGTTTTCAGTTTCGACGTCGATTTGAGTATAAAGATTACCATATTGAGAAAACGGCATTTGATTCGTGTTTCGACAAAACCATTATATCTGTATCGTAATTTTGAAACCATAACAACTGAAATCATCAAGTTTCGATATCATATTCAGAATTTATGTTCATTTTGCTAAGAATTGGACATGTCCACAAAGTTTGGTTAAATTCCGACGAGTTTTGGATAAGTTTGGGTGGTATGGTGATTGTTTTCAGTTTAGACGTCGATATGAGCGTAAAGGTTGCCGTATTAAGCAAACAACATTTGATTCTTGTTTCAACTAAACCAATTATATCTGTATTGTAATTTTGGAACTATAGCCACTGAATTCATTAAGTTTCGACTTCGTATGCAGAATTTATGGTCATTTTACTAAGAATTGGGTTGCCGAATTTTTCAGATTAATTTCGAAATTGCATTCGTATTTAAAAATCTACACTATTTTCAAATATTAAAACATATCTCCTTTGTTATAAGGTCAAATAGAATGATTCAAAAGCCTAAGCTAACTGGAATTTCACTAGGAATCTATTGGATGCATCAAAAGTGAGTTTGCGGATCGTTTGGCACAAGAAACGAGATAGAACAGCTGAACAGAAGCATATAATATTGAGGGTTTGTTCATTTGGTCATATTTTGAGTTGAGAAACTCGAACTTTGGAGATGTTGGAGGTAATGTTCACCATACGGATTGGGTTAAGTATTCTATACTCGATTTTGCTTATATTTCATGAATTTATCCTCGTTTTTTGCATTTGATTGATGATTTCAAAGTGAAATGTTGGGGTTTTCATCTAAAATTTCAAAAAGTGAATTTCTTGAGTTTTGAACATCGATTCAGAGTAGGATTTGAGCGAGAATAGTATGGTTGGACTCGTAATTAAATGGGTTGTCGAATTGTATGAGTTTCGTCGGATTCTGAGGTATGATCCCAGGTTTGACTTTTTGGTTGACTTTGGACTTTTGATTAAAGATTTGACCTTTATCGATTGGGTTCATTTCCTTTGGCATTATTTGATGTTCTCGTGTTGCTTTTGGCTAGTTTCGAGCCATTCAAAGGTCGGTACGCACGGGATGGCATTTCTAGAGTATTGTTTGGCTTCCTCGGTATTATATTCGGTTTGTTCAAGGTAAGTAACACTTATAAACTTTGTGCTGAGGGTATGCATACCTGAATATATGTGTTATGTATTGGAGTTGAGGTGGTGCACATGCTAAGTGACGGGAGTGTGGGCGTGCACCGTGTGAATTATGAATCGATTGATTCTGTGGTACTGTGTAGTTATCTATCTTGTTACTATCCATGAAATTCCTATGTGTTAGAGTAATTGCGCTGTGATCCATGTTAGAAATCATGTTTAGGCCATATATGTCACGCCCGGACCTTGGTGAGCGCGACCAGCGCTCCATATGGTTACCCCGGTGAAGCAAGCCTGCACAATGTCGTCTACCCAACTCACCCATGATTAAAGAGATGAATACATTTCATTAGCTAGACAGTAAGAGGTCATATGAATAACACTAGTTCGTTTCCATTAGTTATGTCGTACACAAGTTCCCATAGCAAGACATTATACATTCATAGTGAAAGTGGAACAAATAGTACAATTACAACAAGTTAAGTTCAACCTTCCCAAAATAAGATACAACCCACACTATGTCTACGGAGCCTCCAACATAACCAAAGAGTACTAAACCAGTGCCGGCAACAAGGTCCCGAGTATACCTCAAAATGATATGCAAATATGTTAAGAGATACAGGACCCCAAAGTGCAGTGGGGCTCGCCAAGTCAGCTGAGGAGAGGGTATGCTGCTATCACGGAAATACCACCTTCTATGGAACCACCTGCATCCATTAAAGATGTAACGCCCCCAGCAAAATGGACGTTAGTACATAAGGAATAGTACTAGTATGTAAATCTAAACACCCTCTCAATAGAACGAGTAACAATAAACGGAGAAAGAAACATGAAATCAATAAGAGACTCAAATAGTAACAAAGCGTCATGTTAGGAAAAGGTAAATTTCAAGCAAGTTCGATATTTTAAATTGGGAGACCTTTAGCATCGATATACCATAGTGTTTTAGCACGAAGTTCGATATCTGCCCGATTGGGTAAGCCGTCTCACCCCGAGACATCCACTCACAATACCACCATGTGCGCGGCATGGCGTCGGATCTCCGCCCGATCGGCTAAGCCATCTCACCATAATGCCTTTGGGTCGACATCACATCTTACTAGCAATAATTGCATCCCATTGAAGGGGAAATATCTCAACACATCAATATCATCCCATATAAGGGGAAACAACCCCATCACATAACGCGAGAATTTACCCCTCAATTACTCCTACACCGGTATGTATAGTTTCGGGGTTAGGTTATTTTGACCTACCCTTCCTCGGTGACTAAACGATACTCCCAAAGCATTTATTAATAAACGGATTTATCACTCATTTCATATTCTTTTACATGTCGTTCATTTTATTGGCACCATTGGCCATAATGCAATACAATTCTTGGCATGTGGCCGCACATCATATTTCAAGCTCTCGTCTTTTACTTTCAAATACCATTGTGGATACTCGACAACAAGGCCTTTGAAATCAAGACTTTAAACACATATTTGAGAAATTTAGGGTCTTAGGAACATGTGATTTCTTACACAATTGACATGATAACTTTCATTAGAAACATGTTTTTAAATCACATCACAATGCCACACAACCCATACTTAAACCACATTCTCAAACGGTAACTCAACATAACAAGAATCGTTAGGGTACTGATTGAACGCATACTTACGTAGACACAACTTATTCGAATTAATCATGTTATAATAAGCATCCCGTGACTTACAAGGATATTGTGGGGTCAATTCTAAGAGAAGAGTTTAGCCAACATACCTCGCCTTGAGCTTTTAAACTACTACAATGTTTCAAAATCTTAGCCACTTCGATCTATTTAGATATATAATAAAATTGAACATAAATTAGGAAAGAGTTCATAGTTCCAGCTCACTTGAGCATTTTATCGAACACTAGGTATGCACTAAGGTTTCAAGGTCCTCCTATGGTGGATTCTTTCATCCCACCACCCAAAGTTTACTCAAACTCAACAATATTCCCACTACCCTTGATGATACATGAATGCAAAATAAACAACTCCCACACCCAAGAATTTTCTTGGCTTATTATCTATTTTTAGTTAAAAACACGAAGTTGAGGGCTATGGAGTAGAACCTTACCTCTAGAATGAAGAACTAGTGAATTGTTCTTGCAAATTCTTCATCTTTGAGCAAGCATTGATGAATGATGGGCTTAGGAGATCCCCCTCTCACTCAACGACACTGCCTCTCTCTATAAATGTAAGTTTTAACCTTCTAAAATGATCCCTAAGGCTATTTTATAAGAATGGAATAGGGTTCAATAATTAAAAAACAATGAAGCCCCGATGCAAATCTGCGGTTGCATATGCGACCGCATATAGCTTTCGCGATCCGTAAAATGGGCCGTATAATGGCCCTCTGGAACTGGCATTTTCTGCTTCACTCTGTGACTGCTTTGCGGTCCGCACACTTATTCTGCGGTCACATAATGCGCCATAGAACATCCCTCCGGAAATATTTTATATGGGATTTGTGATGGATTGCACGTCCCGCGAAATAATTATGCAGCCGCAAAATGGACCGTTTATTTTTCCCAAAATTACCTCAGGTTTTTGCTTCATTCCTACAATCGTTAACACATAAGTCCACCTCGGCACTACGGAACCCAGGGTTTTTGGTAAGATTTTACGGGGCCATACATCCTCCCCCGCTTAAGATCATTGTTTCCCCGAATGAGGGTCAGAATTTGCCATTAGCATCCGCAGTGATTCAACTGTTACTTCACACCCTAACAGCCCCCAATTTTTGACGTACTCCCTAAATTTCCAAAATTTTCGGTAGAGGTTTCCCTGTAATTAAGCCTATCCACCTGTCAGTGAATCCCAGAACCCAATCCTAATAGCATAACCACAACATAACGATGTAAAACAATTTAAAAATAACACTGGCAACAACGCCATAAACATTGCATTACCAAGAGGGAGTATTCTTAACATAAGTTATTTAAATAAATTAGCATACTTGTTCTTCATCTCTTACTCGGCTTCCTAGGTGGCCTCTTCAACCTGTTGGTTTCGCCATAACACTTTCACGGATGCAATCTCTTTATTTATCAACTTCCGGACTTGCCTATCAAGAATGGCAATTGGAATTTCTTCATAACTCAACTCTTCATTAACCTTTATAGTCTCAATTTGAATAATAAGAGACAAATCTTCAATCACCTTCTTCAACATGGACACATGAAACACAAGGTGCACTAAGGATATTTCTGGAGGTAGTTCTAGCCTGTAAGCCACCTGACCGACCCTCTGAATGATTTTGTATGGTCCAACATACCTTGGACTCAATTTCCCTTTCTTACCAAACCGCATTAACCCCTTTATGGGGAAACCTTCATGAAAACCCAATCATCCTCTTGGAACTCCAAATCCCTATGACGCACGTCTAAATAAGACTTTTGACGACTTTGGGCTCCTTAATGGTCTTAACTTTCTCCATAGCCTGATGCATAAGATCTGGACCTATCAACTCTAGCATGATAACTATTATTGTAGGAAAATTCTATGAGCGGAAAATGATCATCCCAGCTACCTTTGAAGTCAAGAACATAAGCGCACAACATATCCTCGAGCGTCAGAATAGTCCACTTCGCTTGCCCGTCGGTCTGTGGATGGAAAGTTGTACTAGATTTACCTGCGTGTCCAACCCTTGATGAAACCTCTTCCAAACATTAGCTGTGAAATGTGCCCCCCGATCGGAAATGATGGAAACTAGAGTGCCATGCAGCCTGACTATTTCCTTGATATATAATTGAGCATACTGCTCCGCTGTGTCAGTTGCCTTAACAACTAAGAAGTGTGTTGATTTAGTATGTCGGTCCCCGATCACCCAAATCAAGTCGAACTTGCGAGGAGAGCGAGGTAGTCCTACTAAAAAAACCAATATTGATCATCTCCCATTTCCACATAGGAATTTCTATTTTTTAGTCCAACCCACCCGACCTTTGATGCTTGGACTTTATTTGTTGACAATTCGGACATCTTTCCATAAAGTTCGCTACATTCATCTTTATATCGTTCCACTAGTATACTTCTTTAAGATCATGCTACATATTTGTAGAGCTCAGATGCACAGAATACTTGGAAGTGTGAGCCTCGGTCATGATTCTTTCCCGGAGACCATCCATATCTGGCACACATAGTCTGCCTTGGTAACTTAGTGTACCATCATCCATGCCAAGAGAAAATGCCATGGTCTTATGTTTATGAATCCTCTTCTTCAGTTGTACCAACAATGGGTCGTTGTATTGCTTTTCTTAAACTTCCACAACAAGCGATGATTCAACCCTATTTTGTACAATCACTCCTTCACTAGAATCCGCAAGACGAACTCCCAAACTAGCCAACCGGTGAACATCCTTGGACAACGACCATTATATGCCTCCAAGTGAGCCAAACTACCCATAGATTTCTGGCTAAGAGCATTCACTACAACATTAGCCTTCCCCAGATGATACGGATTATCGATGTTGTAATCCTTGAGTAACTCAAGCCATCTTCTCTGTCTCAAATTCAATTCCTTCGGCTTGAAAATGTATTGAAGGCTCTTATGGTCCGTCAATATATCCACATGGATCCCATACAGATAATGACGCCAAATCTTCAATGCAAATACCACCTCCACAAGCTCTAAGTCGTGTGTTGGATGGTTCTTTTCGTGATTCTTGAGTTGCCTAGAAGCATAAGCTATCACCTTTCCATGTTTCATTAAAACATACCCATGTCCGATTCTTGAAGCATCACAATATATCACAAACCCATTTGTACCATCTGGTAGGGTCAATACTGGTGTCGTAGTCAATCTTGAATTCAACTCCTGGAAGCTCCTTTCATAAGTATCTGAGCATTGGAACTTAGCTGTCTTTTACGTCAACTTAGTCAATGGAGAGGCAAGAGTGGAGAATCCCTCCACAAATTTCTTGTAATACCCGGCTAAGCCCAAGAAACTACAAATTGTAGTTGGAGTTGTAGGTCTAGGCCAATTCTTCATAGCTTCAATCTTCTTAGGATCAACCTTAATTCCTTCTCTAGAGACGACATGACACAAGAACATGACAGATTCAAGCCAAAATTCACATTTCAAAAACTTTGGATACAGCTGGTGCTGACGTAGAGTCTGTAGAACTGCCCTGAGGTGATCGGCGTGGTCCTCTCGACTTCGTGAATATACAAGGACATCGTCAATAAACACTATCACAAAAGATTTGAGGAACGATTTAAAAACTCGGTTCATAAGATCCATGAAAATTGCCGGGGCATTTGTTAGCCCAAAAGACATTACCAGAAATACAAAGTGCTCATACCAGGTTTTAAATGTTGTTTTCGGAATATCCTGCTCCCTGATCTTCAATTAATGGTACCCGGATCTCAAATAAATTTTGGAGAAATACTTAGCACTCTGCAATTGATCAAACAAGTAATCTATTCTTGGCAGGGGGTACTTATTCTTGATTATGACCTTGTTGAGCTACCGATAATCACATTCTCAATGACCCATCTTTCTTCCTTACGAATAGAAACGGTGCACCCCAAGGCGACACACTCGGCCGGTTGAAACCTTTCTCTAACAAATCCTTTAGTTGTTCCTTTAGCTCACTCAACTCTATTGGTGCCATTGTGTAAGGTGGAATAGATATAGGTTGCGTGCCTGGCATCATATGAATCCCAAAATCAATCTCCCTCTCTGGCGGTATCCCAGGGAGTTCATTAGTAATGACTTTCGAAAATTCATTCATAACTGGTACAGACTCAAGTATAGGTGCCTCAGCGTCGGTGTCCGTAACCCGGACCAAATGGTAAATACACCCCTTGTTGATCATCTTGGTGGTCTTAAGGTAAGAAATAAACCTACCCTTGGGCACCATATCATCCCCCTTACACTTAACAACGGGCTCATTTGGAAATTCAAATCTAACAGTTCTAGTTCGGCAATCAAGCTTAGCAAAGCATGAATAAAGCCAGTCCATCCCTATGATTACATCAAAATAAACCATCCCCAGTTCAATAATATCAGCCATGGTATCCCGACCAGGTGCCGTGACAGCACAGTCTCTATAAACCTACATGGCCACAATAGACTCACCAACCGGAGTAGATATAGAGAACGGATCATGAAGCGATTCCGATTCTATCCCAAATACCATAGCAACATAGAGAGTGACATAGGACAAGGTGGAACCGGGATCAATAAGAGCATACACATTATGAGATTGGACAGTCAATATACCTGTGACGACATCTAGAGAACCCTCTGAACTCTAGCGACCCTTCATAGCATAGAAACGGTTGGGTCCTCCCGAACTCTATGCACCACCCCTAGCTACACCACGCCTTACGGGTGTTGGATTGCCTCGAGTCGGAGGAGGTGCTGCGGATGTAGTAGCTGCAAAGATGGTTGGCTGTGTTGTACCCTTGCCCGTGCTCTGGTGAGATGAACGACTATTCCTGTGAATATGACCCCTCATACCATACTCAAAACATACAGGTTGGTCCATGAAACAGGCCCCAAAGTGCATCTTCCCACACTTAGGGCATGGCGGCCTCCGCTGCAACTGAAATCTCCCACCAGACCGAACCTGCTTGTAGGAACCCCTGTTGCCCTGGTTGGGCTTAAAATGGCTCTCCTACTGCTGATTGGGCCCCAATGGTTGTGCACTAACCGAAGACTGAGGGAAAGACTAGGAGGGCCCTGACGACCTTGCCCGGAATGCTGACCTACCACCACCACTACCAGAAGAACCACCAAAGTATCCCGTGGACTGGGCCTTGTCACTGCCCTCACGCTCTATTTTGATCTGCAATTTGCGAGTCTCTGTGGCTTGAGAAACTACCACCATCTTACCATAGCTCATGTTAGAGTTCAAGGCAACTGTAGCTACCTCATTAATAACTAAGAAGCTTAGGCCCTGCACAAACCGGCGCCCTCTAGCTTCCATAGTGGGCAACATGTAGATGGCATATTTGGACAGGCGTGCGAATCTCATAAGATTTTCCCATACACTGATGCTACCTTGTTTCAAGCTCTCAAACTCGGTGGAACTGTCTACCTTAGTCTCAGCAAGCAATAAATGATCAATGAAAGCATCGGCAAACTCATTCCATCTCACCGGAGGGCTCCCCTCCTCACGAAAGTCCTCCCACATCTCAAACTAAGAATAGGCCACAAATCAAGCGGTAGGAGGGAAACTCCGCTCCCTCCGTCTCAGTAGCATGCATAACTCGGAGGGTCTTGTTCATCTCGTCAATAAAATCCTAGGGGTCCTCCTCAAGATCAGTACTTGTGAACACTGAAGGATCCAACTGGAGAAATCTCTTCACCCTAGAACTGGCGGAATCCCCTAGCTGACTAGAAGAAGTGGGTGCAACGTTTGATCTCTGGGCCTGGGAAGCCACTATCTGAGCCAGCATCTGTATGGCTCCCTTAAGATCCCCATCAGATACACCGAAACTGGAAGCTGGGGCTAGAGGTGGAACTGGGATATCAGTTAGGGGTGGAATAGTTGCACCCTCAGTAGGAGTAGGGACAGGTGCGGTCTGATCAGGAGTAGTTGAATTAGGCATTGTAGTAGTCGGGGGAATGCTCTCACCTCTCGGTCGCTCACCCGCATCATCAGGTAAAGAGTCCACTCCACTCCTGGGGTGGCATTGGCTCCTTGGCCAGTTCTTGTTTTTTTTACTAGGCACCATCTACTAAACCTTAGAGCAATGCACATGTTAGAGGAGGAATATTCTTACAATCAGCTCTATTGCATGATCTACAATATCAAAGAAGGGTATTATACCTAAATGTCCAAGTAGCCTCCTAATTATAGATGTTGTCTACAACGCACCGATAAGAAGGACTCTACTAGACACGGATCCGAGACATCCTAGGATACGTTAAAACCTTAAGCTCTGATACCAATCTTGTCACGCCTCGACCTTGGGGAGCGCGACTGACGCGCCATGGGGTTACCCCGGTTAAGCAAGCCTGCACAATGCTGTCTACCCAACTCACACATGATTAAAGAGATGAATACATTTCATTAGCTAGACAGTAAGAGGTCATGTGAATAACACTAGTTCATTTCCATTAGTTACGTCGTTTACAAGTTCCCAAAGCCATACATTTTACATTCGTAGTGAAAGTGGAACAAATGGTACATTTACAACAAGTTATGTTCAACCTTCCCAAAATAAGATACAACCCACACTTTATCTACGGAGCATCTTACAGTACCAAAAGAGTGCTAAGACAGTGCTGACAACAAGGCCCAACTATACCTCAAAATGCTATGTACAAAGGATAAGAGATACAGGACCCCAAAGTGAAGTGGGACTAACCAAGTCAGCGGAGGAGAGGGTATACTGCTATCACGGATCAACACCACCTGCTATGGAACCACCTCTATTCATTAAAGATGTAGCGCTCCCGGCAAAAGGGACATTAGTACATATGGAATAGTACTAGTATGTAAAGCTAAACACCCTCTCAATCGAATGAGTAACAATAAACGGAGAAAGAAACATGAAATCAATAAGAGACTCAAATATTAACAAAGTGTCATGTTAGTGGAAAGGTAAATTTCAAGCAAGTTCGATATTTTAAATTGGAAGACTTTTAGCACCTATATACCGCAATGTTTTAGTACAAAATCTAATCTCTACCCGATCGACTAAGCCGTCTCACCCCGAGACATCCACTCACAATACCACCATGTGCGCGGCATATCATCTGATCTCCGCCCGATCGGCTAAGCCGTCTCACCACAATGTCGTGTGGGTCGACATCACTTCTTGCTAGCAATAAACCCATCCCCTTTAAGGGTAAATATCTCAACACATCAATATCTTCCCATATAAGGGGAAACAAACCCATCACATTAACACAGGGATTTACCCCTCAATTACTCCAACACCGACACGTGTAATTTTGGGGTTAGGTTATTTTGACTTACCCTTCCTCGATGACTAAACGATACTCCCAAAGCATTTATTAATAAAAGAATTTATCACTCATTTCATATTCTTTTACATGTTCTTCATTTCATTGGCACCATTGGCCATAATGCAATACAATTCTTGGCATGTGCCCGCACATCATATTTCATGCTCTCTTCTTTTACTTTCAAATACCATTGTGGATACTCGACAACAAGACCTTTCAAATCAAAACTTTAAACACATATTTGGGTAATTTAGGGTCTTAGAAACATGTGATTGCTTACACAATTGACATGACAACTATCATTAGAAACACGTTTTTAAATCACAACACAATGCCACACAGTCCATACTTAAACTACATTCTCAAACGGTAACTCAACATACAAGAATATTTAGGGTACAGATTGAATGCATACTTACTTTGACACACACCTTATTCGAATTAATCAATTTATAATAAGCATCCTAAGATTTACAAGGATGTTGTGTGGTTAATTCTAAGGGAAGAGTTTAGCCAATATACCTCGCCTTGAGCTTTTAAACTACTACAATGTTCTGAAAATCATAGCCACTTTGATCTATTTATAGATATAGCAAAATTTAACACAAATTAGGAAGGATTTCGTAGTTCCAGCTCACTTGAGCATTTTATCAAACACTAGGTGCGCTTTAAGGTTTCAAGGTCCTCCTATTGTGGATTCTTTTATCCCACCACCCAAAGTTTACTCAAAAGAGCTCAAGAATCTTCTCACTACCCTTGATGGTACATGCATCTAAAATAAACAACCCCCACACCCAAATATTTGCTTGGCTTATTGCCTACGTTCAGTTAAAATCAAGAAATTGAGGGTTATGGAGTAGAACCTTAACTCTAGAATGAAGACCTAGTGAATTCGTCTTGCAAATGCTTCATCTTTGAGAAAGAATTGATGAATAATGAGCTTAGGATCTCTTCCTCTCACACTATGGCTCTCTCTCTCTCTAGAAATATAAGTTTTAACCTTCTAAAATGATCCCTAAGGCTGTTTTATAAGAATGGGGTCAGGTTCAATAATTAAAAAAATGAAGCCTCGATGGAAATCTGTGGTCGCATATGCGACCGCATAAAGCTTATGCGGTCCACAAAATGGGCCGCATAATGGCCCTCCTAGAACTGCATTTTCTGCTTCACTCTGCAACCGATTTGCAGTCTGCAAACGTATTCTACAGTCACATAATGCGCCGTAGAACATCCCTTCAAAAAATTTTATGTGGGATTTGCGATGGATTGCGTGGCCTGCGGAATGATTATGCGTCCCCAAAATGGACCGCATATTGGTCCCAAAACTAGCTCAGGTTTCTGCTTCACTTTGCGGCAGATCTGCAGTCTGCAAATCAGTTCTGCAATCACAGACTTGGCCACACAAAACGCCCTATACTTCCAATATACGAAACCCCGGGTTTTTGGTAAGATTTTACGAGACCTTACAATATACTTATTTTGTTGGGACCCACTGTGGTCATTTCTGCTGTTGAGTTATTTGCTTAAATTGCAATTACATATTTAGTCATATTCATTCATTCATTCATTCATTTACATATCATATCTCTGTCTCTGTTATCATTTGTTGTCATATCATGTTATCATTGTTTGGGCTGCCTTGTATGAGATTTGTGAGCCCGAGAGACTAGAGAGGTTGATGACCGAGTAAGGCTCAGGGCTTGATTGTGAGTGATATTGATTGGATGGTAGCACGCTGCATCAGGCCTTATTGATTCATGATAGGATCGGGTTGCACGTCGCAGCATGCCATGATTGGCTTATATTAGAGCTTGGATAGGATCCGCCCCTCCAAAGTCTGTCATACCAGCAGTGAGCGCAGGTACCTACTGAGTACGAGTGCCTATTGGTTGAGAGTGTTGAGTGATTGGGAGGTGTTGAGTGATTGAGAGTGTTGAGTGATTGGGGTGCTAAGTGATTGAGCGTGCTAAGTGAGGTTGAATACTCTAGGAGTATGAGCATATGCATTTTATCACTATGATGCATTACATTTGACATACATACTTGGCATGTAGGCATAGAGATGCATTTCCTCATGCTAAACGATATTGTGGCATTCATGACTTCACATGCACATTGACATATAGGCATAGAGATGTACTTTCCTCATGCTATCTGAGAATGGATTCACCTTATCTGTTGTTGAAACTTTTTAGGAAAAAACGTAGTTTTCTAATACTCTTATATTTTGGTGATTTCGGTGAAAGATTTGAGTTTTACTGTTATACCTGAAAAGCATGCCTATTTTCTGTAATTGCGAACGAGAATCACATCACATCTTTGCGTTATTACTTGTCCTGTTTTTATTATATTGTTACGAGTTGTTCTTGGCTATTGGTGTTGGACTCTAACCGTTGTCCAAGATCGTCACTATTTTTAACCTAAGGTTAGGTTTATTACTTATTAAGTATATGGTGTCGGTTGTACTCACACTAAACTTCTGCACCTTGCGTGCAGATGTTGGAGTTGATGTTGCTGCATGTGGTGGGAGCTGGCCTTGAAGATGTACCTGCATTCTGGTTACAACTGCCTCTTGTTCTTGGTACCTTTCGATTTATAAATCTGTTCATGTATATTTCGAACATATGAGGTATTTATTTCATACCAGCTTTGTAAACTCTAAGTCTTAGAAGCTCATGATTTGTACTACCGGTCCTTGGGGAGTAGTATAAAATTCAGTTATTTCATTCTTGACTCTTATCACTATCATTATATTGTGGTTTATTGTTAATTTGCTTACCTAGCGGGTTGGGTTAGGTGCCATCATGACTAGTTGCATTTTGGGTGATGACAAATTGGTATCAGAGCTCTAGGTTCATAGGTTCTATGAGTCATGAGCAAGTGTCTAGTAGAGTCTTGCGGATCGGTATGATGACGTCCATACCTATCTTCTAGAGGCTACATGGCATTTAGGATAAACTTCCCCATCTTTCTTTCTTTATCGTGTGACATTGATTCAGCTTGAAACGTATCTCTTTGAATTCCTCCACTTACTCGTATGTGCATGTGAGCCCTCAGTATAAGCTATATATCATCGGCTTGTGGATTCCATGAATGAGGTACAAGATATGTTTTCTGTGTTTTGGTGATGAGCTACTCTGGAGGACTTGAGTCCCGGTTTGGACCACAACTTAGGCTCAGTAGTTTTAGTTGTGTGAGCATGTTCTTTTGGATATCTAGGTCTAATGGTGTCCCTATGAGTGGGACCGGTGGCTCGGTGAGTGGTTGGATGGCTATATGATTAGTATGATGTGACTACGGGATGTGTTCAGATGGTTTGAATGTAACGGGAAGAGTTTGTTTTAGATGTGAAAAGGAATATTGGATGCTTAATTTCTGTGGATGTGTCATACAGTCTTGAGTTATGAAGGTTTTTGAGAGATTCTTTCGTGTTATTTCACTTGTGGAAGGAAGTATATTTTCATGTCTTGTTGATGAGTTCATGTTACATCCCGCATTTTCGTACGTTAATGTTTCATCGTAAGTTAATCGATATAAGTTCGGGAATGAGATTATTTTGAGATTATAAGTATTGTGCTATTTAAAACAAGGGATAAGTAAATTTGTGAAGGAGAGAGGGTAAGCTAATCGAAGAAAATGAGTTTCGTTGAAGTTTGGCAATTTGGGGATAAGATACGGTCCGAGCTATAATACCCGGTACTTATGGACTAGTGCCATACAAGGAACTACATGACCATAATAGTAAGGTGTACAAGGTATGTTAAAAGTGAGTAGTATTTTAATTAAGTTAAGATAATTATTAATTATGTGGATAATTGGCTAATTATTCGGTAACGGAATATTACCTAATTAACTAATGAATTCTGGCATAACGATTAAAAACCCCACCCCCACATGGCAACAAGCCACCACCAAAATATATGACCCTTAGTCATTATGTGTTATGTGGCAAAAATCAAAGATTAAGGGGTGTGGTTAATCCACCACATGGAGTGGATCCCATACCAATTATAACATAAGGCTTTTTTAATTCAAAGAAGGATATGTGTCTTGCAACAAGTCAAAAATAGCAAAAACTCTAAGTATGGTGCAATCTGAAACAACGTGATCTTCAACAAGTAAGGCACGGATCTTCAATAATTTGAATAAAGATTTCATAGCATCTTAAGCAACGTGAGATTTTGCAATTTTAAGGGAGTACGGTGCAATCCTTCTCAAGAATATCATATGGAGTTTTCCCTATTCTAGGTATGTTAAGGCTAAGCCCTTCCTTCATTTTGAAATGATCTCGTAATTACATGTGTTTGATAACGAGGCATAAAGAGAAGTTCATACTCCCGAATTTATATACATTATCCTAGTTTCATAAATTAAAGTATTCTCCTTATCTGGACTTCATATTTAATTGATTATTGTCTTCTTCCAATCAAGAGAGCAGAAAGCTTATTTTTATAGTATTACATTATTTTTATTACCATCGAGCTATAATCGATGGGAAATCCCCTATTGGGAAACCTCTGATCAGATGGTAAGTTATATACCGAGCCTACTGTGGCCGAGCGACTATGAGCAAGCCCAGCTGGCTGAGATACATAACCCAGTATGGCCGAGCGCCTATGAGCGAGCCTACTATGGCAGAGCAGTTGTATATATACCGAGCCTTATAGGGCCAGATAGTTATTTTACTTACTATATTGAGAGAGTTGAGTCTGTATCAACATATATTCAGATTATCTTTGATTCCCAGTTACTTTCAGTTATAATATTATCAGTTCAGTTTCAGCTTTCAGTTATTCTGTTGCCTTACATACTCGGTACATTATTTCGTACGGACGTCCCTTTCTCTAGGGACGTTGCATTCATGCATGCAGGTTCAGACAGACAAGCGGGTAGACCTTCTCAGTAGGTGTTGCTCGAGTTCAGCTTTATCGGTAAGCTCCATGTCCTTCGGAGTTGTCGGGTCTAGGAGTTATGTGTATATATGTATATAGGTTATGAGTAGGTCGGGGCCCTGTTCCGATCATGGTACATTCATCAGTAGAGTCTTGTAGACATATTCTGTCAGTTAGTGCAGTATGTTGGACTTGTAGGCCTTGTATGTATATTTCGTTGGTTTGTCAGCTATAGTAGTTATGACGGCCTTGCCGGCCCAGCTTTATATTGATGTTTAGTCAGCTTTGGTATCCATTTAGTTTTATATTTTGCTACACATATTGTCTTGCAATGTGGCCCATGGCCAAAGTATGACATTTTATGTTCAGATTCCCTTAGTCGTAAGTTGGTACATAAGGATAGGTGAGGCACCGGGTGCCGGTCTCGCCCCCCAAGTTTGGGGCATGACAAAAGTGGTATCATAGCAGTTCTGTCCTAGGGAGTCTACAAGCCGTGTCTAGTAGAGTCTTGTTTATGGGTGTGTTGTGCACCGCACTTACAAGCAGGAGGCTACAGAGCATTTAGGACTGTCACTCTTTTTCATACTCTAGATCGTGTGGCAAAGCTCAGTTGTAGGAATTCAAATTCCTAAATTCTATTTTATTTGTAATAAGACGATACCTACATCCAAAAGATGGTTGGTAAGTGATTGAATACGGCTGTGGAAGAGTTTAGTCAGAGGAACTAGATTTTTGCATCATGCGTATGATGAGTAAATGTAATGTCTTCAACAAACCATGTGTGTACTAAGACGTGTAAGAGTCTTGATAAGGAGCCTTAAGGCAAGAATATCTATCCATCCATATGGTAAAAAGGAATAATAGAATCGGAAGATAGACACAAGTTTCAGCAAGTAAAAGAATCAAGGTGAAGAAGGGTACGAGGTACCCAGTTAATGAAGGTTAACAATATTTACAATTCATGTAGAGAAATATAAGCATTATGAGTTACTTTCAACAGTAACAGAGATATATACAATTGATCACACCCATTTCATTTATGCCCTATGGGGGCTAACAGAAGTAGTATAAGAGAAGGACGGGTATTAGAATTCGATCGGGGTTAGAGTAACCCAAAATGATGGATGGATTATTTGCGTTAGTTGACCTTTCTGAAGGATGTTGCAAATGTGTTAATAGATTTCCTTGTGAGACACCCAGATGGTACACTCTAAAATAGTACAGCTAGATATGAGCACTACAAAGATAGGCACTGGAAGCTTTGAAGGGATAAATATTACCTAAGTATGGCTCTCGTCCTTAGTAGAGCGAGAACGTTAAGCAACCCGAAGATTCCGTGGATGGAGCAAGGGGAGCTAAAAGCAAAAGAACGTCTTGTCAAAGTTTTCATAATAAAGTGATAGATAGAAATGTTAGCAGGGAAATTAAAGAGAGATAATGAAGCATTATGAGTAAGATGTGATACCTGGATGGCAACGTTAGATCATAATAAAAACAATGAAAATATTTCGAAGTCTATAGTCAAGTAAAGGAAGAGACGAGAGGTGACAAGCCTTGAGGCAACAAAAGAGTATAGGTCATAAAGTCATATCCTCATTTCTAGAAATAAGTTCGTGACTCTAACGTGATTATCAGAAGGAAAAGTTAGACACAGAGTAATAGAAAACAGTATGGATGGGTGAACAAGATAAACTAAACATGAATTAGGGATTGAGTGATTTGATAATGGTCGGCATCATGAGAATTTTAGATTGCGCTCCGCCGATAATAGAATGGACAACAGAAGAAGATTCATGAGAAATTCAGAGAATGGTCATTCAGGAAGACGCTTCCCTAAAGCAAGCAATGTAAGCAAAATTAAGTTTAAGGGGCTGTATGTCCCAGTTACACTAAGTGTCACCCTCGTGAGCAAGGAATTTCGTTATCCTTTGTGTAGAAGGATTACCGCAAGGTGAGTAAGGATCATTGAAGATGTGAAAAGATGCCAAAGATAAAGAGGTAAAACATTTATACGTAGATCACCGTAGCACTAAATGTTAGTACTTCCCTAAATGGGGGAATATGGATTGATGTGGAATTAAGTTAGAATTAAGTGGTTCTAGTAACTATGGAATAGTAAAGAAAGAATGCGATAAAAATGAGAAAGGGATGAGACTGCACTCATTCAAATCCTACAGATATGCTATGATTCAAGAACATTATGCAAGCACGATGTCAAGGAGAGGAAGTAAGGGTTCCTATCTGAGATTTTATTGATAGATAGGGAACCAGTACGAGACGTAAGTTAAGACAAAGGAAATAACCCAAGAAAGATTACGTGGAATACTGATATTAGAATGGGCTAACGAGTAGTTGGTAGTTGATTCAGGAAGAGCCTAGTTATGGCTCGACAAGAGGATACAGACAAATCAGCAGATCGTGCAAGATAAACATAGTGAACCCAACATGGGGAATTTAGTCTCTTAGATATAACATCGTGATCCTGGAGAAATATTCAGATATGAGTTGGGATAGTTAAACGTACCGTATGAGTGTTACGAAAATAAAAGAGAGTGTCACTGAGAACACAGTCAAAATATTAGTTCAGAAGCAACCCTACAAGTATAAGGGCGTGGAAGTAAGTAACTACAGATAATTATAGTCGAGGAAGGACATCAAAAATCCCGTCGAGTATACGACGTAATAAGCTAAATGCTAAAACGAAAGACTAGCTGAGAAAATAAGGAATAAGGCTTCAACCTAAGCACAATGACCAAAAAAGGAAATGGTCTTGTAACAACAGTCTCACAACAACATTGTATGCACTCCATAAGGAAGTGGAATCTAGAGTGGCTAATGAGTGGGAAATGAAACCAAAAGTAATATTCGAGACCAAATGAATTGCATAAAATTCTGACATGCATGGGAACTAAGATACGCTAAGTATGCACACAACAAGGGGGCAAAAAGTCCAGGAAAAGTAATTGCTTACATTTAAAGAAAGTAGCCCGGGTTGACGTTTTGATTGACTTTGGGATTTTGATTAAGGATTCGACCTTTATCGATTGGTTTGTTTCCTTTGGCATTATTTGATGTTCTCGAGTTTCTTTTGGCTAGTTTCAAGCCGTTCGGAGGTCGGTATGCACGGGATGGCATTTCTAGAGTATTGTATGGCTTCCTCGGTGTTGGATTTGGCTTGTTCGAGGTAAGTAACACTTCTTAACTTGGTGCTGAGGGTATGAATCACTGAATATACGTGTTATGTGTTGGGGTTGAGGTGACGCACATGCTAGGTGATGGGGATGTGGGCGTGTACTATGCGAATTATGACTCGATTGATTCTTTGGTATTGTGTAGTTATATATCTTGTTTCTATTTATGAAATTCCTATGTGTTAGAGTAATTGAGCTGTGATCCATGTTAGAAATCATGTTTAGGCCATATACTTATTATGTTGGACCCACTGGGGTTATTTCTATTGTTGAGTTATTTGCTTAAATTGCAATTGCATACTGAGTCATATTCATTCATTTGCATATCATATCTCAGTCTCTGTTATCATTTGATGTCACATCATGTTATCATTGTTTTGGCTTACTGGCATGATATTTATGGAATCGGGTTGCACACCGCAGCAGGACTTATTAATTCATGATGGATCGGGCTGCACGCCACAACATGCCATGATTGGCTTATATTAGTGCTTTGGCTGGATTCGCCCCTCCGGAATTTGATATACTTACAGTGAGTGCAAGTACCTACTGAGTGTGGGTTCCAAGTGTTGAGTGATTGGGAGGTGCATCATTTTACAACCTTATCTCCATCATAATATACCACAAAACAACACACATATGTAATGACCCGGTGGTCATTTTAAGAGTTATAGCCCCGTTTCCCCCATTTCAGCTTCTTTTTGTGCTGTTCAGCTATATTATAATGTATCAAGTTAGTTGGTTCGAGTCCGGAGTGGTTTCGGAGTGGATTGAGACACTTAGTCTCTAAAGTAAAAGCTTAAGTTGGAAAAGCCAAACAGATGTTGACCTATATGTAAACGACCTCGGATTTGAATTCTGATGAATCCATTAGCTCCGTTAGGTGATTTTGGACTTAGTAGCGCGTCCGGAATGTGATTAGAAGGTCTGTGGTAGAATTAGGCTTGAGTTGGCAGTAAAAAAATTGATATCAGGGTCGGAATGGAATTCCGGGAGTTGGAGTTAGTTCGTAGTGTCATTTGTGACGTGTGTACAAAATTTGAGGTTATTCGGGTGTGGTTTGGTTGTTTTCAGCATCGGTTGTCGAATTTGGAAGTTTTAGAAGTTCATAAGGTTGAATCTGAGGGTAATTTGGTGTTTCGATGTTGATTTGAGTGATTCGAAGGCTCGACTAAGTTTGTATGTTGATATATGACTTGTTGGTATTTTTTGTTGAGGTTCCGAGGGCCTCGGGGTGATTCCGGGTGGTTAACAGATTTGTTGAAGTTGAAAAATACAGCTGAAGCTGCTGCTAATGTTATTTTCGCACCTGCGGAAGAGGAATCGCAGGTGCGGGGTCGTTGGTGCGTATGGGGGTTCGCAGGTGTGGGCAATGATGGGCTAGGTAGGATGCGCATGTGCGAGAAGGCTATCGCATTTGGGAGCCCGCAGGTGCGAGATCTGGGGCGCAGATGCGGAAGGGAGGAAGAAGGTTGGCTTCGCAGATGCGGCGTGCCACGCGCAGATGTGACAGGATGGCCGCAGATACAAAACCTGGGCTCATAAGTGAGTTCCGCACCTGTGATGGATTGTTCCGCAGGTGTGGTTGCGCAGAAGTGAGAAATGGTCCGCAGGTGCGAAAAGCCTGGGCAGAAACCATAAATAGAACCCTTCGCGAATTTGGCTCATTTCCACCATTTTCAAGTCGGTGTTTGGAGCTTTTGGAGTGATGTTTGAAAGGCGATTCAAGGGATATCAGTGAGGTAAGTTTCTTGAGCCCTAATACTCGTATGTATGGTGATTTCCCATTGTTTAATCATGTAATTAGTGAAAATAAGGGGTTAGGGCTTTGGATTTTTGGAGAGAAATTTAAGGATTTGAAGGACCAAACAATGTCGGATTTTTATGAATTTTGTATATATGGACTCATGAGTGGATGAGCTTTCTAGTTTTGTAAATTTTGTCAGATTTTGAGATATGGTCCTGGGGGCCGGGTTTGAGCCAATTTCGGGTTTTCCACTAATTTGATAATTCTTCTTATGGAATTCGGAGCATATGGAGGCCGAGTCGAGAGGCAAGAGCATTCTGGAGTAGGAGTTCTATACTGTTAAGGTAAGTAACAGTTTTAAATCTGGTCTAGAGGGTATAAAACCCGGAGTTTGGTATAATATGAGTGTTTGGAGGTGACACCCATGCTAGGTGATGGGTGTGTGGCTGTCTCGGGAGACTGTGAAGTCTAATAGCCTTTATTTGTGTTTATATGCATTCATGTTTTTACTAGAACTTGACTGCCTTTCATGTTAGAAGTCATGCTTAGGCTATATTTCATTCATGGTGGTTATACTCAGTCATAGTGATTCTTGTACATGTTTAACTCAGTCTCTGTTATTTGTTTTTCCTTGATGATATATTGTAACACTTTGATTTGGGCTGCTTTCCCTTTCTTTATTGAGAGCTATGAGACTAGAGAGGTTCATGACTGAGTAAGGCCGAAGGCCTTGTTGTGAGGTATTGTTCTATGGCACGTGAGTTGTCCGTGCAGATCCTTATGTTTAAACGATGGCACGTGAGTTGTCCGTGTAACACGTGAGTTATCCGTGCGGATCTAGATATGGACTTGCCCATGCAGCACGTGAGTTGTCAGTGCTTACAGCGCTTGGTCTGTAGGATCCCCTCATGAGTTTGAACACCCCCAGTGAGTGCATGTATCTATTGAGAGTGTGTATTGAGGGCTGAGAGCTGAGAGCTGAGAGTGAGAGGTTGAGATGGGTTGAGTGACTGATGCCTTTAGAAGTTGTGCCTGCTTCATTTATTGTTGCACTTGGTTGTTATCTATTTTACATGAGCGCGAACTGTTTAGACTTATACCACAGGATTTGAAAGCACGTTCACTCTTGCTGAAAACTTTTAAAATGAACTGTACTGTATAGCGCGTCACTCCTTCTCAGTTCCTTATTTATTTTTGTTACTTGCAGAGTTGGTTGTACTCATGCTACACCCTGCACTTCATGTGCAGGTGTGTTTGATTACGGAGGTCGTTGTGTCCGGGAGAATCGAGTACCAGAGACTACGAGGTAGCTGCCAGTGTCCGCAGGGCATTGTCTCTCCTTCTATATATTTCTTTGTGTCTTGTATTTAAACTTAAACACTGGTTGTATTAGTTTGGTTATCTAGATACTCATGACTTAGTGACACCCCGATGTTGGGCTATTTTTCCGCACTTATGTTTTTATTTCGGGTTTACCCCTTATTTATGAAAAACTCCAGATATTTTAAATGCCTTAATTCACTTCTATTAAATATTAAAGAGTCTTGGAAAGGTCGAGTTGCCTAGTACCACGATAGGTGCCATCACGACAGGGTTAGTTTGGGTTGTGACAGATTGGTATCAGAGCCTAGGTTACGTAGGTCTCACGAGTCATAAGCGGGTTTAGTAGAGTATTGCGGATCGGTACAGAGATGTCTGTACTTATCTTTGATAGGCTACAGAACCTTTATTAAAATTCCACATTCTTGAACTCTTATCATGCAAATCTGTTGATTCAAATAACTAAACATCTGTTGTTTCATTCTCTCACAGATGGTGAGGACTCGTACTGCCGGTCAGGAGGGCCAGCCAGCAGTACTCCCAGCCAGGGCCATGGTACAGACCGTGGTAGGGGTAGAGGTGCAGCCCGTACCGCAGCTGGGTTAGTACCTGCAGATCCACCAGTTGTCCCAGATAAGGACCAGGTTCTAGTTGTTGATGCATCAGCTCAAGCACCACCTGTTCCTATTATGATTCAAGGCCTTCATGAGGCCCTCGCTCAGATTCTGACAGCGTGTACCGGTCTTGCTCAGGCAGTCTCTATCTCGATGGCCGCAACCACTTCTCAGGCCGGGGGAGGCACATGCACTCAGACTCCCATCGCTCGCACACCCGAGCAGGTTGTTCAGGAACTCCAGACATCGGGGGCACCACCAACCCAGCCGGTTGTAGCTGCACAGGCTTATGTGGTGCCTGCTATGCCTGAGGCTGATCAGCATAGGTTGGAGAGGTTTGGGAGACACCAGCAACCACCTTTCAGTGGCACAGAGAGGATACTTCGTAGTGGTGGTATTCTAGAGACTTGTGGGGTCTCATTCACTACCTTTCAGTTTTTTGGGGCTGCACTCAGATGGTGGAAGACTTACGAGAGGCGTAGGCCTATTGGTGCAGCACCCCTTACTTGGCAGTAGTTCTCCGTGCTCTTTTTGGAGAAGTTCGTGCCTCAGTCCCGCAGAGAGGATCTGCGCAGGTAGTTTGAGCAGCTTCACTAGGGCGACATATCTGTGATGCAGTATGAGATGTGATTCTCGGAGTTGGCCCATCATGCTATCTGGTTGGTTCCCACAGACAGGTAGAGGATTATGAGGTTTATAAATGGTCTCACTTTTCAGCTATGGTTGCTCATGACCAGAGAGAGGGTGTTTGGTGCTACCTTTGATGAGGTTGTCGACATTTATCGACAGATTGAGATGGTTCGCGGTCAGGAGAGGGTTGAGAGGGAGGCCAAGAGGCCTCGTGGTTAGGTTGGATTCAGCGGTGCTCCTTTTGGGGGTCAGTTCCAGCACGGTAGAGTTCGTCATTTCAGACAGGCTCAGACAACTCGGCCATTTCACTGTGGTGCATTATCTTGCTATGGTTCTCACAGTCATCAGCAGGGCCAGTCATCATTCAATGCACTACCAACGTAGGGTTCTCAGCATTCCCCGCCCGCTCAGGTATCCTCGGGTAGTCCTTTTGTGCATCAGGAGCAGCAGTTCCATCAGAGGACGGGTTGTTTCGAGTGCGGAGATTTTGGTCACATTATGAGAGATTGCCCTAGGCTATTGGGTGGGACTCCATAGCGGATTACTCGGTTGATAGCACCAGCACCAGTTTCTCCATCACCCGCCCAGCCAGCTAGGGGTGGAGCTCAGCCAGCTAGGGGCGGAGCCCAGTCAGCTAGGGGTTGCCTTAGAGGGGGAGGCAGATCAGGGGTTGGCGAGGCTCATTTTTCTGCCCTCCCTGCCAGACCAGATGCTATTGCTTCAGATGCTGTGATTACATGTATTGTCTCTGTTTGTCACAAAAATGCCTCAGTGTTGTTTGACCCTGGTTCTACGTATTCATATGTTTCCTCGTATTTCGCCCATTTTCTGGATATGCCCCGTGAGTCTTTAGTTTTATCTGTGTATGTATCTACTCCTGTGGGCGATACTATTATTGTGGACCGCGTATATTGGTCATGTGTGGTGACTATTGGGGGACTAGAGACCCGAGTGGATCTATTGTTGCTCAGTATGGTTGACTTTGATGTGATATTGGGTATGGATTGGTTATCTCCATGTCATGCTGTTCTAGATTGTCACGCTAAGACAGTGACGTTGGCTATGCCGGGATTTTCGAGGGTTGAGTGGAGCGGTTCTGTAGATTATGTACCAAGTAAGGTGATTTCATATTTGAAGGCGTAGCGTATGGTTGAGAAGGGTTGCCTATATTATTTGGCGTTTGTGAGGGATATTAGTGCAGAAACTCCTGCCATTGATTATGTTATGGTGGTACGTGATTTTCCGGATGTGTTTCCTGTAGACCAGTCGGGCATGCCGCCTGATAGGGATATTGAATTTTGGTATTGATTTGGTGCTGGGAACACAACCCATTTATATTCCACCGTATCGTATGGCACCGATGGAGTTGAAGGAATTGAAAGAACAACTTTAGGAACTCCTTGATAAGGGGTTTATTCGGCCTGGTGTGTCACCTTGGGGTGCACCGGTTCTATTTGTAAAGAAGAAGGATGGTTCCATGAGAATGTGCATCGATTACAGGCAGTTGAACAAGGTCATAGTCAAGAACAAGTATCCTCTGCAAGATTGATTTGAGGTTCAGGTATCACCAGATGAAGATTCGGGATTCGGATATTCTTAAGACAATGTTTAGGACCCGATATGGCCATTATGAGTTCTTAGTGATGTCTTTTGGGCTGACCAATGCCCCAGCAGCATTCATGCATTTGATGAATAGTATAATCTAGCCCTATTTGAACTTATTCATTGTTGTATTCATTGATGACATCCTAATGTACTCTCGTAGCCAGGAGGAGCACGCTCAGCATTTAAGGATTGTATTACAAAGATTGAGGGAGGAGAAACTTTATGCAGAGTTCTCCAAGTATGAGTTTTGGCTCAGTTCAGTAGCATTCTTGGGACACGTGGTGTCCAGTGAGGGTATTCAGGTGGATACGAAGAAGATAGAGGCGGTGCAGAGTTGGCCTAGACCGTCCTCCGCCACAGAGATTAGGAGCTTTCTTGGCTTGGCGGGTTACGACCATCGCTTTATGGAGGGATTTCATCTATTGCATCGCCCTTGACCAAATTGACCCAAAAGGGTGCTCCATTTAGGCGGTCGGATGAGTGTGAGGAGAGCTTTCAGAAGCTCAAGACTGCCTTGATCATAGCTCCAGTGTTAGTTCTACCATCAGCTTCAGGTTCTTACACTGTGTATTTTGATGCCTCAAGGATAGGCATTAGATGTATTCTAATGCAGGAGGGTAGGGTGATTGGCTATGCCTCGCGCCAGTTGAAGACCCATGAGAAGAACTATACTGTCCATAATCTTGAGTTAGCAGTCATTGTTCACGCCTTGAAGATTTGGCTTCACTATTTGTATGGGGTTCATTGTGAGATCTATACCTAAGCATAAGGATCTTAACTTGCATCAGCGGAGATGGTCTGAGCTTTTTAACGACTACGATATCACTATTCTGTACCATCCGGGGAAGGCCAATGTGGTGGCCGATACTTTGAGCCGTTGGGAGCAGAGTTTGGGGAGTTTAGCATATCTTCCAATAGTAGAGAGACCTTTAGCATTGGAAGTTCAGGCCTTAGCGGGCCAGCTTATGAGATTGGATATTTTGGAGCCTAGTCGGGTATTGGTTTGCATGGTCTTCAGGTCTTCTCTTTATTACCGTATTAGGGGGCGTCAGTATGATGACCCTCACTTGCTTGTTCTTCAGGACAGAGTTCGGTGAGGTGATGTTAGAGATGTGACTATTGGCAGTGACGGTGTGTTGAGGATGTAGGGCCGAATATGTGTGCCTAATGTAGATGGGCTTTGGGAGTTGATTCTTGAGGAGGCTCACAGCTCGCGGTATTCCATCCATCCGTGTGCCGCGAAGATGTATCAGGATTTGAGACAACACTACTGGTGGAGGTGGATGAAGAAGGATATTGTTGGGTTTGTAGCTCGGTGTCTCAACTGTCAGCAGGTTAAGTATGAGCATCTGAGACAGGGTGGCTTGCTTCAGAAATTAGAGATCCCAGAGTGGAAGTGGGAGAAGATCACCATGGACTTCATAGTTGGGTTTCCATGGACTTCGTGGAAGTTCGATGCTATTTGGGTTATTGTGGATCAGCTGACGAAGTCCGCGCACTTCATTCCTATTGGTACTACTTACACTTCAGAGCGGTTGGCTGAGATTTACATCCGAGAGATTGTTTGACTGCATGGTGTCCCAGTTTCCATCATTTCAGATTGGGGCACTCAATTCACTTTGCAGTTTTGGAGGGCCGTGCAGCGAGAGTTGGGTACTAAGGTTGAGTTGAACACAGCTTTTCACCCTCAGATGGACTAGCAGTTTGAGCGCACTATTCATATATTGGAGGACATGTTGCACGCTTGTGTCATTGACTTTGGGGGTTCATGGGACCAGTTTCTACCACTCGCGGAGTTTGCATATAACAACATTTATCAGTCGAGTATTCAGATGGCTCCGTACGAGATTTATATGGGAGGAGGTGTAGATCTGTGGTTGGATGGTTCGAGCCGGGTGAGGCTAGGCTCTTGGGTATAGACTTGGTCCAGGATGCATTAGATAAGGTGAAATTGATTCAGGAGCGGCTTTGCATGGCGCAGTCTAGGCAGAAGAGATACGCGGATAGAAAGGTCCGTGATGTGTCTTTTAATGGTTGGGGAGAAAGTTTTGCTGAAGGTATCACCCATGAAGGGTGTTATGAGGTTTAGGAAGAGGGGCAAGTTGATCCCCCAGTTCATTGGGCCTTTTGAGGTGCTTCAGAGTATAGGGGAGGTGGCTTATAAGCTTGCCTTGCCACCTAGCTTGTCAAGTGTGCACCCAGTGTTTCATGTTTCCATGCTATGGAAGTATATTAGAGATTTGTCCCATGTTTTGGACTTCATCACGGTTCAGTTGGACGGTGATATGACTTATGATGTGGAGCCGATGGCTATTTTGGATCGGCAGGTTCGAAGGTTGAGGTCAAAGACATAACTTCAGTGAAGTGCAGTGGAGGGGGGAAGCCTGTGAAGGAGGCCACATTGGAGACCGAGCAGGAGATACGGAGCAGATATCCACGCCTATTCGAGACTCCAGGTATGTTTCTAGACCCGTTCAAGGACGAACGGTTGTTTAAGAGGGGGAGGATGTAACCACCCGACCGGTCGTTTTGAGAGTTATAGCCCCGTTTCCCCCATTTCTGCTTCTTTTCGTGCTTTTTAGCTATATTATGATGTATCAGGTTAGTTGGTTCGAGTCCGGAGTGGTTTCAGAGTGGATTGAGACACTTAGTCTCTAAAGTAGAAGCTTAAGTTGGAAAAGTCAACCAGATGTTGACCTATGTGTAAACAACCTCGGATTTGAATTCTGATGGTTCAATTAGCTCTGTTAGGTGATTTTGGACTTAGAAGCGCATCCGTAATGTGATTTGGAGGTCCATGGTAGAATTAGGCTTGAATTGGCGAGATTGAAACATTGGCGAATGTTTGGTGGGAAGTGGAAAAATTGATATTGTGGTCGGAATAGAATTCCGGGAGTTGGAGTAGGTTTGTAGTGTCATTTATGACGTGTGTGCAAAATGTGAGGTAATTTGGACGTGGTTTGGTTGGTTTCGGCATCGGTTGTCGAATTTGCAAGTTTTAGAAGTTCTTATGCTTGAATCCGAGGGTAATTTGGTGTTTCGATATTTTTTGAGTGATTTGAAGGCTCGACTAAGTTCGTATTTTTATATATGACTTGTTGGTATTTTTAGTTGAGGTTTCGAGGGCCTCGAGGTAATTCCGGGTGTTTAACAGATTTGTCGAAGATGGAAAATGCAGCTGAAGCTGCTGCTACTGTTATTTTTGCACTTGCGGAAGGGGACTCGTAGGAGCACATGGGGGTTCGCAGGTGTGGGTTGTGCTGGGCTAGGTAGGTGCGAGAAGGCTATCGTATCTGTGAGCCCGCAGGTGCAAAACCTGGGGCGCAGATGCAGAAGGGATGAAGAAGGCTGGCTTCGCAGATGTGGCATGTCACATGCAGGTGCGCAAGCGCGGGTGCGACAGGTTGGCCGTAGATGTGGAACCTGGGCTCATAAGTGAGTTCCACACCTGCGATAGATTTTTTCGTACGTGCGGTTGCGCAGAAGCGAGAAATGGTCCGCGTGTGCTAAAAGCCTGGGCAGAAACCATAAATAGAACCCTTCGCGAATTTGGTTCATTTCCACCATTTTCAAGTCAGTGTTTGGAGCTTTTGGAGTGACGTTTGATAGGCGATTCAAGGGCTATCAGTGACCTAAGTTGCTTGAGCCCTCATACTCGTATGTAAGGTGATTTCCCGTTGTTTAATTATGTAATTAGTGAAAATGAGGGGTTAGGGCTTTGGATTTTTGGAGAGGAATTTAAGGATTTGAAGGACCAAACAATGTCAGATTTTGATAAATTTTGTATGTATGGACTCGTGAGTGGATGAGCTTTCTAGTTTTGTAAATTTTGTCGGATTTTGAGACATGGGCCCGGGGGACGGGTTTGAGCAAATTTCGTGTTTGGGCTAATTTGATAATTCTTCTTGTGGAATTTATTCCACTAGCGTATATTGATGGTATTGTTCTGATTGTGAATAGATTCGGAGCATTTGGAGACCGAGTCAAGAGGCAAGAGCATTTCAGAGTAGGAGTTCTACACTGTTAGGGTAAGTAACAGTTTTGAATCTGGTCTTAAGGATATGAAACCCGGAGTTTTGTATAATGTGACTGTTTGGAGGTGGCACCCATGCTAGGTGATGGTCGTGTGGCTGTACACCGTGGGAGATTGAGACTTGGTCCATCCCGGGAGATTGTGAAGTCTAGTAGCCTTTATTTGTGTTTATATGCATTCCTGCTTTTACTAGAACTTGACTGCCTTTCATGTTAGAAGTCATGCTTAGGCTATATTCCGTTCATGGTAGTTATACTCAGTCATAGTGCTTCTTGTACATGTTTACCTCAGTCTGTGTTATTTGTTTTTCCCTGATCATATACTGTAACACTTTGATTTGGGCTGCTTTCCCTTCCTTTATTGAGAGCTGTGAGACTTGAGAGGTTCATGACTGAGTAAGGCCGAAGGCCTGGTTGTGAGGTATTATTCTATGGCACGTGAGTTATCCGTGCAGCACGTGAGTTGTCTGTGCGGATCCTTATGTTTATACTATGGCACGTGTATTGTCCGTGCAGCACGTGAGTTGTCCGTGCAGGTCCAGATATGATATTATACCACGTGCCTTGTCCATGCAGCACGTTAGTTGTCCGTGCTTATAGCGCTTGGTCTCTAGGAGCCCCTTATGAGTCTGAACACCCCCAGTGAGCGCAGGTACCTATTGAGAGTGTGTATTGAGGGCTGAGAGCCGAGAGTGTGAGGTTGAGATGGGTTGAGTGACTGCTTCCTTGAGAGGCTGTACCTGCTTTATTTATTGTTGCACTTGGTTCTTATCTATTTTACATGAGCACGAACTGTTTTGACTTATACCACAGGATTTGAAAGCACGTTCACTCTTGCTGAAAACGTTTAAAATGAACTGTACTGTATAGGTCATCACTGCTTCTCAGTTCCTTATTTATTTCTGTTACTTGCTGAGTTGGTTGTACTCATGCTACACCCTACACCTCATGTGCAGATCCAGGTGTGTTTGATTACGGATGTCGTTGAGTCTGGGAGGATCGAGTACCGGAGACTACGAGGTGGCTGCCAGCGTCCACATGGTCTTGTATCTCCTTCTATATATTTCTTTCTGTCTTGTATTGGTACTTAGACACTGGTTGTATTAGTTTGGTTATCTAGATGCTCATGACTTAGTGACACCCCGATGTCGGGCTATTTTTCCGCACTTATATTTTATTTAGGTTTTACCCCGTATTTATGAAAAACGCCGGATATTTTAAATGTCTTAATTCACTTATGTTAAATTTTTAAAGAGTCTTGGAAAGGTCGACTTGCTTAGTACCACGATAGGCGCCATCACGACAAGGTTAGTTTGGGTCGTGACAACCAAAGTAGTGTCAATCAACTTACAAAATGTAACCACGAACGACCAGCCCACCATTCTGTTATTATGTGGTGTTTCTCCACACTATTTTTCCTCCAAAACTCCATTAAACAGTAGAAAAATATATAGCCCAAAGGCAACACGAAACAACCCACAAAACAGTCCACTACAAATCAAATAACTCGAACTTACGACTTTCAATCACCGTCCTGTGAGTTCTATCTATTAGAAACGAATTTATCAACATTACTTGATATTTAAACACTTAAATAAAGAAAGTACACGTTTTCTTAACTATGAAGTACCTTCCAAAATGCAAAAAGAGATGCGATATAGCGATACTTATGTCGTAGGGATTGTTTTAATGTTATCGCTTCTTGATTCGGTGCCCGGGATGATAATATTCTTTGAAACACTATTAGAGAGCTCAAAGACAGGTTCTATGGTGTTCTATGGTCAGGTTCTATGTGAAAATGAAGAGAGAGACGAGTTAAGACATATATATCAACTTTTGAAAAGTCAAAGAGGTGCTAGCTTGGAACCCTCTCATTCGCCCATCTTCCGACGCTTATATCTTTTTATCCGGATGTTGTATGTATGAACGGTTGAGGGAGATGGAAACTATATTCCAAGACCTTCAATATGGTATTTAATATGTCCTGAAAAGACCTCATATAGCATACAAAATATATTTCTCAAAAAGCTCTACTACAAGGCAAATCCTTAGTCGGTTTTTCCACAACTTAAATTCGATTTTTCCCAAACTTCATATTTTCTATCCAAACATCATATATAGCCATATTATAAATTTAAAATAATTTAAATCATGATTAACAAGTCTCATATTCATTACGTCACCTTGGGACGCACAAGGTGTAACAATATTCCCCCCTTAGAAACATTCATCTTTGAATGTTAAACTCCCAGAAATTTATAGAAATTTTGGCAGAGTCTCCTCTGTAACGGTACTACTACAAACCTAAAGGCTGTGATGTCTCAGTCTGATCCTTCTCCGGTAGTGGAAACAAGTGAGGATACCTAGTCTTCATTTCTTTTTCAGCTGCCCGAGTCATCTCCACCACATTATTGTTAATCCAAAGTACTTTAACCGAAGCTATATCCTTAGTTCTTAATCTCTGAAATTTCTTATCTATTATAGAAATGGGAACTTACTCATATGATAGTTGCTCTGTAACCAGAACATCTTCAACTAGAATGACTTTAGAGGGATCTCCAATACACCTACGGAGCATATACACATGTAATACTGGATGTACAGACTCCAATTTGTAAGGCAAGTCTAATTCATATGCTACTTGACCTACTCTGCGTATAATCTTATAAGGTCCAATATACCGAGGGCTAAGATTTCCTTTCTTACCGAATCTCATAACGCCTTTCATCGGTGATACCTTTAGGAATACCCAGTCATCTACCTGAAACTCCATGTCTCGTCATCGATTATCTACATAGGACTTCTGACAAATATGTGTTGCTAATAGACTTTCCCTTATAAGCTTAATCTTCTCAACTGCCTGTTCTACCAACTCTGGTCCTACTAATGTAGTTTTCCCAATCTTGAACCATCCTATAGGAGACCTAAACTTTCGTCCGTAAAGAGCTTTGTATGGAGCCATCTGAATGCTGGAATGATAACTATTATTATATGCAAACTCAATATGTGCAAGATGATCATCCCAGCTACTCCTGAAGTCCATCACATAAGCTCATAGCATATCCTCCAGTGTCTGAATTTTATGTTCAGCCTGACCATCTGTCTGGGGATGAAATGATGTACTAAGACTTACCTAAGTCCCCAATCCTTTTTGGAAGGACCTAAAGAAATTAGCTGTAAACTGGGCACCTCTATATGAGATAATAGATATAGGGACACCATAAAGTCATAGTATCTCCCTAATGTAAATCCTTGCATAATCCTTTGCTGAGTAAGGATTCCTGACAGACAGAAAATGGCTTCTTTTATAAGTCTAGCGACAATAACCCATATAGAATCGAACTTATGCTGAGTACGAGGTAAGCCTATGATGAAATCTATATTAATCACTTCCCATTTACAAGTCGGAATCTCTATAGCATATAATAATCCATCGGGTTTCTGATTCTCAATCTTAACCTGTTGACAATTAGGGCACTGAGCAACAAACTCCGCTATATCCTTCTTCATTCCGCCCCACCAGTATATTCCCTTGATATCATGATACATCTTAATCTCTCCTGGATGAATAGAAAAACGAGAAGAGTGAGCTTCTCTCATAACCTGCTGGCGCAACCCTGCCACATTAGGAACACATAATCGACCTCGATATTTGAGGACTCCATCTCCTATAACCTCAAATGGTGTATTCTCATTTTGAGGGGATGTATCTCTGTAATTAGCTAGCACAGGATCCTCATACTGGCGTTCCTTCACTTCAGTTACTAAAGGGGATGTTGTCGTATCCTGAATAGTAACTCTAGTATCACCTGAGTCCAGTAATCGAACTCTAAGACTAGCTAGCTGATGAATCCCATGGGCTATCCCACACTTCTTTGGCTTTAAATATTATAGGCTACCCATAGATCTACGGCTGAGGGCGTCGACTAATACATTCGCCTTCCCCGGATGGTATAAAATATTGTCGTAGTCTTTCAGCAGCTCCAACCATCTCCTTTAGCGTAAATTCAATTCCTTTTGCTTGAAGATATATTAAAGGCTCTTATGATCCGTATAGATATCAACATGAATGGAATACATATAGTTCCTCCACATCTTTAGTGCATGAATCACCACGGCTAACTCTAAATCGTGGGTCAGGTAATTCTTCCCGTGCTTTCTTAGTTATCTTTAAAAATAAGAAATTATTTTTCATGGTCGTTCTGCCACTTGTTGCATGAATACATGGCTTATCTCATTGCCCACAAATACTGGAATTTCATGTAACTCATATGATCTCAAATATCATATTTTGACTTTTTTTTCTTCCCATTCATTAGCCACGATAAGTGCCACTTTCTTATGGAGTTCATACAATATTGTTGTGAGACTGTTGTTACAAGACCATTACTTCCTTGTGTCACTATGCTTAAGTTGAAGCCTTCTTTCTTATTCTTTCAGTTATTCTTTCTTTGTTGTACTTAAGAGAGACCCTTTTGACTTCTGTAAAGCTGCGAGATTATTACATCGTGTACCCGAAAGAATTTATTTTGATGTTCTTACTCGCCTACAAATATCCTTAGTTACATACATCAGTGCCCTTGTACCCGTAGGGTTACTTCTGAACTCATAGTTTGATTGTCTCCTTAGTGGCACTCTCTCTTCTTTCCGTAACACTTATACAGTACCTTTAACAGCCCCAACTCCTATCTGAATATTTCTCAAGGATTACGATATCATCATATTTGCGAGACTGAATTCCTATGTTGGGTTTCGCTATGTTTATCTTGCACAACCTGCTGATTTGTCTATACCCTCTTGTTTAGCCATGGCTAGGCTCTTCCTGAATCAACTACTAACTACAGGTTAGTCCATTATCATATCTATATTCTGCGTAATCTCTCGTGGGTTATATCCTTTGTTTTAACTTACCCTGCATACTGGCTTCTTATGTATCCAGTGTTCATTTGCACTTATTTATCAATAACACCCAGTGATGGAACCCTTTTTGCCTCTCCCCGTCGTCATGCTTACATAATGTTCTGGAGTCGTATCATATCCGTAGGATCTGAATAAATGCAATCTCATTCCTTTCTTTTTTCTACCACATACTTCTTTTACTATTCCATAGTTACCTTAACTGCATAACTCCGACTTAATACCATATCACACTATCTTCCCCCTGTAGGGGAGTACTAACATTTATTGCTATGAAGATTTACCTATAAATGTTTCACCTCTTCATATTTGGCGACTTTTTACATTTTCACGGACTCTTACTTGGCTTGCGGTAACCCTTCTATACCAGGGATAATTTAATTTCTTACACACAAAGGTGACACCTAGTATAACTGGCACACTAAGTCTCTTAAGCTTAACTCTGCTCACAGCGCTTGTTTTAGGAAAACGTCTTCCTGAATGACCTTTAAATGTTATTCTTCTGTTGTCCATTCAATTATCGCTGGAACGCACTCTCTGAAATTCTCATGATGTCAACTATTATCAAATCCTTCGGTCACAAATTCATGTTCAGTTTATGTTATTCACTAGCCCATACTAATTTCTATTACTCCACGGTGTAACTTTTCCGTCTGGTAATCACTTATGAGTCACCAACTCATTTCTCATAATGGGGACATGACTTTATGGCTTATACTCTTTTATTGTCTCAAGGCATGTAACTTCTTGTCTTTTCCTTCACTTGACTATAGAATCTTTAGTCCTGTTATATTTTGATTTACCATTATCATCCATTTATCACATCTTACTCATAATGCTTCATTTACTTTGTTCTTATTCTCCTGCTAATATTTCTGTCTATCACCTTATTATGAAAACTTCTTCCAAACATTCTTTCACTTTTATCCCCCCTTGATTCAACTCACTGTCTCTTCGGGTCGCCTAACACTCTCTCTTTACTAGCGACGAGAGCCATACAAAGGTAAATATTTATCCCTTCTAGGACTCCAATGCCAATCTTCTGAAATTTATGAACATTCTAGTATTCATATCTGATTGTACTATTCTAGAGTTCACCTTCTAGATGTAGCACAAGGATAACCATTACGACGTTTGCAATATCCCTCAAAAATGTGAGCTAATAATAACAATCCATCCATAATTTTGGGTTACTCTAACCCCGGCTGGATGCTGATATCCCATCCTTCTCTTAAATTATATTTGTTAGTTCCCACAGGGCATAACTAAAATGGGTGTTGTCAAGTGAATATATCTTTGTTATTATTGAAAGTAACTCAGAATGCTTATATTTCTCAGCCTGAATCGTAAATACAGATAATCTTCACTAACTGCATACCTCGTTTCCTTCTTCACCTAGCTTCTTTTACTTATTGAAACTTGTATCTACCTTCTGATTCTCTCGTTGCTTTTTACCATAGGGGTAGATAGATATTCATGCCTTAGGGATCCTTATCAAGAGGCTCGCACGTCGTAGTACACACATATCTACTGAAGGCCTTACATTTACACATCATAAGCATGACGCAAAATTGAGTTACTCTGACTCAACTCTTCCACAACCACATTCAATCTCTTACCAACTGTCTTTCTGGATGTAGATATCATTGTATAATAAATAAAATAAAATTTAAAAATTTTAATTTCTTATAACTGAGCTCTACCATACGATCTAGAGTAAGAAGAAAGAGTGACAGTCCTAAATACCCTGTAGCCTCCTGCTTATAAGCGTGGTGCACAACACACCCACAAACAAGATTCTACTAAACATGACTTGTAGACTGCCTATGACGGAACTGCTCTAATACCACTTCTGTCACAACCCAAACTGCAGGGCTGCGACGGGCACCCGGTACCATACTCAACCGAGTGCCAACATAATGTATCTTTCGTATCATACTATCATAGGTAAATGAGCTGGAGAGGCTGTCGTGAGATAAGTAGAATAAAACATGATATACCGACTTATACTAGCCTATAAGGCCATACGACTGTCCGTATACATGATATCTGTCTACAAGTCTCTAAGAGTACATACATATCATAAATGTCTGGGACAGAGCCCCGCCATACCAATCAATACATATTCAAATCATACTGACCAAATAGGCAATTCCGGAGCAAGCGGAGTGCACAAACACCTTCTGCTAAGCTGATAGACTACTATGAGAACTCTCAACTTATCTATCGGGACCTGCGGGCATGAAATGCAGCATCCCCAAGCAAAAGGGACGCCAGTACAAATAAAGTACCGAGTATGTAAGGCATGACAGTAGTATATAAAAGATATGAAAGAAACATGGAGTAAGGAACTCAACCTGAAATTCTGAACAGCTCTATGAATAATGAAAATTTATAATGTCATGCATGTGCATATAAATTCCATACCATGCATAGGTATATGCGTACATAACATTATCAAGCCTCTGAGGGAATCCCATCATATCATCTCAGCCACTATGGGCAAATTCATCAACGTATACCAGCTGATCAGGTGGTGGTGTATATATAACACTGTAACCTTTTCCCATATCCCATATACATATAATATACGCGTATATAATTCCTTCTGGTCATGGGTCAATGCACGTGTATAAATACATAAGAAATATGCTAATAAGCTTTCTCGACTATCATAAAATCAATATGCCTTTAGGACAAACTTTATCAAATACGTATATTTCTGAGACCCATGAACAGAGGATATAATAATAATAACTCACATGGGGAATCAAGAATATAGACACCCCTAGTATTTCTATGAATAGGGTCATTTATGAAAATTGCGTATTTTGCTCGTTTCGTTTGTATCATTTGGATCATGCCAAAAAGAAAGAAGGGGATAGCCTTAACATACATTAACTTTGTTGAGTCCTTAATACCTTCCAAGAAATTCTTCAAACAACTCAATTTAATCTACCACATCATAATGAGATTCAAAATTAGTGCTGAGTAAAGGCTAAGTCCGCAACCTAAACTAGTAGCTCGTTTATGTTAATCTGCGCAGCATCTCCCCTCCAACTAGGCTCTCCTCCAATACCATATACTAACAACAAAAAGAACACAACAATAACAACATGTAAGAATCATTTTACAACCTTAGCTCCATCACAATATACCACAAAACAACCCACACACCCTAATCACTTCATACATAAAACGACAGCCAAAGTAGTGTCAAACAACTTACAAAATGTAACGACGAACGACCAGCCCATCATTCCATTATTATGTGGTGTTTCTCCAAACTATTTGTCCTCCAAAACTCCATTAAATCATAGAAAAATATACAGTCCAAAGGCAACACGAAGCAGCCCACAAAACAGTCCACTACAAGTCCAATAACTCGAACTCACGGCTTCCGATCACCGTCCCGTGAGTTCTAACTATTAGGAAATGAATTTATCAACATTCCTTGATATTTAAACACTTAAATACAGAAAGTAAATGTTTCAAACTACAAAGAAAAAGAGAGGCGATGTAGCGATACTTATGTCGTAGGGATTATTTTAATGTTATCGCTTCTTGATTCCGTACCCGGGATGATAATATTATTTGAAACACTATTAGAGAGCTCAAATACAGGTTATATGGTGTTCTATGGTCAGTTTCTATGTGAAAATAAAGAGAGAGACGAGTTAAGACATATATATCCACTTTTGAAAAGTCAAAGAGGTGCTAGCTTTGCACCATCTCATTCGCCCATCTTCCGACGCTTATTCTTTTTATCCAGATGTTATATGAATGAACGGTTAAGGGAGTTGGAAACTATATTCTAAGACCTTAAATTTGGTATATAAGATGTCCCGAAAAGACCTCATATAGAATACGAAATTTATTTCTCAAAAATCTCTATTATAAGATAAATCCTTAGTCGGTTTTTCCACAACTTAAATTCGATTTTTACTTCATATTTTCTATCCAATCATCATATATAGCCATATTATGAATTTAAAATCATTTAAATCATGATTAACAGGTCTCATATTCATTACGTCACCTTGGGACGCACAGGGTGTAACAAAGTATGAGCACATGAGTTTTATCAATGTGATGCATACTTGACATGCAGGCATAGAGATGCATTTCCTCATGCTAAACGGTATTGTGGCATTCTTGACTTCACATGCACATTGACATGTTGGTATAGAGATATACTTTCCTCATGCTATCTGAGAATGGAATACCTTATCTGTTGTTGAAATTTTGTGGGGAAAATTAGAGTTTTCTGATACTCTCATATTTGGTGATTTTGGTGAAAGATTTGGGTTTTTCTGTTACACCCGAAAAGCATGCCAATTTTCTGTAACTGCGAACGAGCTGAGCATCATATCTTTGAGTTATTACTTGTCCTATTTTTATTATATTGTTACGAGTTGTTCTTGGTTATTGGTGTTGGACTATGACCGTTGCCCAAGCTCATCACTACTTTTAACCTAAGATTAGGTTTGTTACTTATTATGTACATGGGGTCGGTTGTACTCGTATTACACTTATACACCTTGCGTGCAGATGTTGGAGCTGATGTTGTTGCATGTGGCGGGAGCTGGCCTTAACGATGTACTTGTGTTCCGGTTACAGCTGCATCTTGTTCTTGGTAGCTTTAGGTTTATAAATCTGTTCATGTATATTTCGAATAGATGATGTATTTATTTCATACCAGCTTTGTAAACTCTAAGTATTAGAAGCTCATGATATGTACTACCAGTCCTTGGGGAGCTGTATAAAATTCAGTTATTTCATTCTTAACTCTTATCATTATCATTATATTATTTTTTATTGTTAATTGGCTTACCTAGCGGGTTGCATTAGGTGCCATCATGACTAGTTAGATTTTGGATCGTGATAGATATACATAAAAGAGCACTTGGTTCCAACAACTTGCTCATACACAGCTGCCAATTTAAAGAGTCTTAAGGACATACTTCAAACTGACGGAGAAGGAATGTCATCAACCTAGAGAGAATTTGATTATTGTATTAGCTTTAAATTATATATATATATGAAATCGCTAGAAAATAAAAAGATGACTCGAAAAGGAGATGCTGAATTACATCAAGTGTTGAAAAGTTTTGAGGATAGAAAGAGTTGAACATTTTCTCTTGCGATGGAGTAATTGCAAATAATTATTATTAATATATAAGGATTCAAAGACGACACCAAAATCCAAGGTCATAGAATATTTGCATATGGAAAATATGAAAGACAACGTAGAAATGCAAAAAGGTTTTCATTTTGGAACGTAGCTTAGACTGAGAAAGACATTGACACAGGTAATGGTTGAGTCACCTTGTGGCCTTTCCGAAAAAAGATTTGACAGAAAATACTAATACATAAGGTACCTCCCATTATATGATTCTTCCTGGCTCCTGACGTTGTAACATGCCATGGTCCATTTGGCTGGTAAACTTTCCTCTTACACTATAATTACGTAAGAAGAAATTAGAACGATGCATTACCGTTCTATACATTCAATAGCTTAGTACTTCTTATATATGTAAACATAACTTATTTTTTAAAATATATAACGTCCTGACTGGCCGTTTTGAGTTCAATTTGATAGTTTAAGGTCATTAGCAGTTTCATATGGTATATTATGACTTGTGTGTGTCATCGGTTTTGGTTATCAAATGGTTTAGAATTGATTTGGAAGAATGATTCTCAACTAGGAAGCTTTAAGTTGGTAGAGTTGATCAAGTTTGACTTTTGTATTTTTAACCTCGGATAAGAGTTTTTATGGTTCCGTTAGATCTGGATGGTAATTTTGGACTTGGGAGTATGCCCGTATTTGCAGTTGGATGTTTCAAGAATATTTTGTCTCTAATTTGCGAAAGTTGGCAATTTGAAGGTTTGAAAAGTTCATAGGTTTGATGTAAGTTGACTTCAATATTATCGGACTTAGATTGTTTTTTTGAGAGTTGAAGTATGTTTGTTATGTTATTTGAAACTTGTGTGTAAAATTTGAGGTGATTCCGAGTTGTTTAGACGTGTTCGACGTAAGTTTGGAATTTGGATTTGAAATAGTTCATTAAACTTGAATTGGGATGCTATTTGTTGTTTTATACTATTTTATGAGATTTGAGGCCTCGAGTATGTCCGTATTATATTTTGGTACTTGTTGAAATATTCGGACGGGGTCCCGAGGGGCTTGGGTGTGTTTTTAGATTGATTTCAGATCATTTCTCTCATGTTTGTATTGCTGGTTTTTGCTGGTGTAAGCTGTGAATCATGTTCTCGGGGACATCATCGCGTTTGCGAATAAGGAAATGGACTGGAGGATATTTGTTCTTCGCGTTCATGGCGGGGGACCGCGTTCACGATTTTTGTTTGTTAGCTATAAACTTCCCCTATTCGCATTCACGAAGAGGAGGTCGCGTTCGCATTGGGGAGCTGGGAGCTGGTGGAGTTGCCTTGGCATTCACATTCGGATTCGCGAGGTCGAGGCCGTGTTCGTAAAGTGTTGGCATCGTTGTGTATCGCGTTTGCGAGGTAAGTTGTAATGACCACAAATTACCTCCTTAGAATGTCATGATGGCACATAGTCTCTAAGACTAGGTAAACCTAAACATACTTTGTGAATTAGCCGTAATAACAACTTAAATATCAAATTAAACTGCTAAACTATCATAGTAAAGCCCAAACGGTACAACTATCAAATAACTCCCAAAATCGGTGGAAATAAGTCATAAGCTCTACAGAGGATGCACTAATAATCTCTAAATACAACTTTGTTTGAAATGAATATAAACAGAAGTAAAGCAATAGAAGACAGTGACTGCGAGGCCTGCGAGCGTCGAGCAGGTATACCTTGAAGTCTCTGGGATAACTGATCAATTACTAGCATCCGACACGAGCAGATGTACTTGGATCTGCACAAAAATATGCAATAGCATAGCATGAGTATACCACAATGGTACCCAAGAAGTATCAAGCCTAACCTCGATAGAGTAATGACGGGGCCAGGTCAAGACACTTACTAGACAAATGAAACCTGAACAGAATACTATATAATCTAATGACGGAAAGTAAGGAAATGGATGACAATAAAATAGTACAATGATATAAGACTAATATTGAAAATTAAAGCAATAACGGACAACAAAGAGTACACATATGATAGAAATAACAAGTGATCAAATACCGTGAAAGTACAAGTAGAAACAAGTGAAGGAAAGAGAACAACCATTTAAATCAACAATTCTTTTCACGTAGAATGTGCAACAAGAATCACACCGAGGTACCACACCTCATATTCACACTTCATAAGTCATAATAACAATTTTCCTTATATCACAACATGAGACTTGCATTTATTTTTAAAATATTGTTTTCGAAATAGCTACACACGTTTTACCCCTTTATCTCACTGTGTGGCTTCAAGTAATTCCCTTACTAGCAACACACGTATAAATCCCATCTTATCTCACCGCATATGTTTCAATACTATCATGACCCAAAATTTAACATACCATGATGGCGCCATCACAGTACTAGGCTAGACGACAATCACAAATAACTACACATTTTTTAATTGAAAACAAAATGAAACAAGTTTAACTGTAATACTATCATAATTAGTCGATAAGTAATACTATGACTTAAATACAACATTCCCAAATCTGGGTGTCACTGAGTACATGAGCATCTAAATGACAATACAGTCTAACTGCTAAAATAATTGTCTAGAAAGATAGAACATTGCCAATAAACTTTAAAAAGGAGAGTCGAGGTCTGCAGATGCCAAGATATCTACCTCAATAGTCTCCGAACAAATGAAGCTCCAAATCTAGCAACCACCGTGTCCGGAAGTATCTCGATCTGCACATGAAGTGCAGAGTATAATATGAGTACAACCGACCCAATGTACTCAATAAGTAGCAGGACTAACCTTAGGCATAAAGCAGTGACGAGCTCAGATAGGTACAATCCAAATCCAGATTATAACAGTACATTTATGACAGGAAAAATGACAATAATATCTTAGAGAAAACTCATAATCAGTTTGTGCACAGTACAGAAATGTAGACATGCTTTCAAGTTTAGTTGTGTAAGCTCAACACAGATAAAATATGCCAAGTATGGCTGATATGAGGAATGTTACAACTCTATATCTATATGTCAAATGTGTATGTGAGATGTAATGCATCACAATGATAACCTCACGTACTCACACTCTCAAAGTACTCAACCTTACTATCTCATCTCTCACTCATCACACTCAGTCGCTCAGCACTGTGCGGTACCTGCGCTCACTACTGGAATGTCAGACTCCGGAAGGGCATATCCTGCCCAAGAGTTAATAAAACCTGTTGTAGTGTGCAACCCGATCCCATCATGAATCAATAATACCTGATGTAGCGTTCATCCTGAACCCACCATGAATCAATAAAACTTACTACGGCATGTAGCCTGATCCCATCAGTATCACTCACAATCTAGCCCTTGGCCTCATTCAGTCATGAATCTCTCCAATCTCTCGGGCTCACAGTACTGATAAAAAGCAGCCAAAACAAATGATACATAATGTACAGTAAAGGATAACAGAGACTGAAATATGACATGCAGATGATGAATGTGACTGAGTACATAACTATAATCTAAGAAAATAACCCGACAACAAAACGACATTTATGGGTCCCAACAGTACCAGTATATAGTCTAAACATGACTTCTAACACGATTCACAACTCATTTTTTCTAACACACGAAGAATACATGAATACTAACAAGATTAGATAATTACACAATTCCACAGAATCAACCGAGTCACAATTACTATGTTGCACGCCCACACGCCCGTCACCTAGCATGTGGGTCACCTCAACACCAACCACATAACACGTAATTTGGGGATTCATACCCTCACTATCAAGTTTAGAAAAGTTACTTACCTCAAACCGCGCAAATCTCTACTCCAACAAGCCCTTGCCTCGCGAATTGGCCTCCAAACGACTCGAATCTTGCACAAACCACTTAATACAATCAACACAAGCTATAGGAATCAATTCCATATGATAAAACTAGGTTCTTTAACAAAAGTCAAAATGTCAACCCAAAAGTCAACCCCCGGCCCACTTCTCGAAATCCAACAAAATTTCCAAAATCCGAACACCCAATCAATAACAAGTCCAACCATACCAAAATTACCCACTTCCGACATCTAATCGTCACTCAAATCCCCATATCTTACTCTCCAATTCCTTGTCAAATATTCCTCATGTTTTACCTTAAAAACACATAATCTAGGAGGGAAATTCAGTGGGTATTCAATATTAATAGATAAAAATGACCAAATGTTGCTTACCTTTTGAACTCTAGTGGAACCCCTCTCAAAAATCGCCTCCCACCGAGCTTGCAAAGTCCAAAAATGAGAAATTAGCTCAAACCCTCGACCTTATGAATCTGCCAGGTATCTCGTACCTTCGGTTCACTTAACTGCTTCTGCGGCTCCGCAGGTGCGGCCAAAACTCCTCTTATGCAGTTCCATGAAGGCCCCTGCCTTCGCTTCTGCGGACGAGGCTCCATTTCTGCGGAGTCGCACCTGCAACCTAGGCTCTACTTCTACGAAAACTCATACCCCTTATCCCAACAAAAGACCGCACCTGCAATGCCAAACATGCTTTTGTGACTGTGCAGGTGCGATCGCATAAGACGTGAAACTCTTTAGCAATCTTCTAAGGCCAAATTCCAACAAGTTAACCATCTGAAGT
>AWOL01S0004934.1:36415-55108 GCA_000715115.1 Nicotiana otophora | reverse complement strand
GAACTTCAACAAAATATACCAACAAGTCCTAAAACATCATACGAACTTAGTCGAGGCCTCAAATCGCATCAAACAACATCAAAAACAAGAATCACACCCCAATTCAAGCCTAATGAAACTAATGAATTTCCAACTTCCAAAACTAATGCAAAAACATGTCAAACCAACTCCGGTTGACCTCAAAATATTGCACACAAGTCATAAGTGACACAACGGATCTTTTATAACTTCCAAAACAACAATTCGAGCCCACTAACTATAAAGTCAACTCTCGGTCAAACCTCTCAACTCTCCAAATTTCAACTTTTCTAACTTTCACCAATTCAAGCCGAAATCATCTACGGACCTCCAAATCAATATCCAGACACACTCTTAAGTCCAAAATCACTATACAAAGCTATTAGAACCATCAAAACTCCATTCGGGAGTAATTTACACATAAGTCAACATCCGGTCAACTCTTTCAACTTAGGCTTCCAACCTTGGGACTAAGTGTCCCAACTCATTCCGACACATCTCCAGAACTGAATCAACCACCCTCTCAAGTCACATTATAATAAATGGGCATAGAGTAAGCACTAAATGGGGGAACAAGGCTATAATACTCAAACCGATTGGTCGGGTCGTTACATTCTCCCTCTCTTAAACAAATGTCCATCCACAAACATTTCTAGAATCATACTTGGAGTCTCAAATAGGCGTAGATATCTGCTCCATATCTCCCGCTCGGCCTCGCAAGTAGCCTTCTCGATTGGATGACCTCTCCACTGCATCTTCACTGAAGCTATATTCTTTGACCTCAACTTTCGAACCTGCCGATCCAAAATAGCCATCGGCACCACATCAGAAGTCAAATCCCCATCAAACTAAACTGTGCTGAGGTCCAAAACATGAGGGCTCAACTTGTGTTTCAGTCCTCTCAAGCACCTCAAAAGGGATAATATACCGAGGTCTCAACTTTCCCTTCTTCTCGAACCTTATAACACCCCTCATGGGCAAAACACTAAGAAAAACCTTATCCCCTACCATGTAGGCAACATCACGAACCTTCCGATCAATGTAACTCTTCTATCTAGATTGTGTCATGTGAAGCCGATCCTGAATCAACTTAACCTTTTACAAAGCATCCTGAACCAGGTCAGTACCCAATAGCCTAGCCTCACCCGGCTCAACCCAACCAATAGAAGACCGAAATTGCATCCCATACAAGGCCTCACATGGAGCCATCTGAATACTCTATTGGTAGTTGTTGTTGTAGGAAAATACTATAAGTGGTAGAAACTGATCCCAAGAACCCCCAAAATCCATGACACAGGCGCGTATCATGTCCTCTAATATCTAAATAGTGCGCTCGGACTATCCACCTGTCCGAGGGTGAAATGTTGTACTTAACTCAACCCATGTGCCTAACTCTCCTTATACTGCTCTCCAAAACTATAATATGAACTGCGTGCCCCGATCTTAGATAATGGACACTGGCACACCGTGAAGGCTAATAATCTGGAGAATATAGATCTCAACCAACCTCTCCGAAGTATAGGTAGTCCTAACTAGAATGCAATATGCGGGCTTAGTCAAACGGTCCATGATCACCCAAATAGCATCAAACTTCTTCAAAGTACATGGGAGCCCAACTAAAAATTCCATGGTGATACGCTCCCATTTCCACTCAGGAATATCAAGCCGCGAAAGCAAACCACCTGGCCTCTGATGTTCATACGTCACCTGATAACAATTTAAGTACCTAGCTACGAACCCCACTATTTCTTTCTTCATCCTCCTCCACCAATAGTGTTTCCTCAAGTCATGATACGTCTTCGTGACACCCGGATGAATGGAATACCGCAAACTATGGGCCTCCTCAAGAATCAACGCACATAGCCCACCAACATTGAGCACACAAATCCGACCTTGCATCTGCAAGACTCCATCATCCCCAATGGAAACCGCATTAACGTCACCGTACTGAATCGTGTCCTTAAGGACAAGCAAATGAGGGTCGTCATACTGATGCTCTCTGATTTGATCATATAAAGAAGACTGAGAAACCACACAAGCTAGAACTCGACTATGCTCCGAAATATATAAACTCATGAACTGATTGGCCAAGGCCTAATATCTGATGTAAGCGGTCTCTCACTAATAGGAATAATTGCAAGGCTACCCATACTCACCGCCTTCCTACTCAAGGCGTTGGCCTTCCTGGGATGATACAAAATGGTACTATCATAGTCTTTTAGCATCTCCAACCATATCCGATGCCTCAAATTTAGATCCTTTTGCTTGAACAAGTGCTGAAGACTCTGATGGTCTGTAAATACCTCACAAGACATGCCGTAGAGATAATGCCTCCAAATCTTCAATGCATGGACAATGGCTGCCAACTCTAAATCATGAACAAGGTAGTTCTTCTTATAAGTCTTCAACTGGTGTGAAGCATATGTAATCACTCTACCTCTTGTATCAAGACACACCCAATACCAATTCAAGAACCCGATGCAGAAGGCAAAACTAGAACTGGAGTTGTGTTCAAGGTAGTCTTGAGCTTCTGAATGCTCTCCTCACACTCATACGACCACCTGAATGGAGCACCCTTCTATGTCAACCTAGTCAAAAGCACTGTAATGGACGAGAAACCCTCCGCAAAGCGATAATAATATACGGACAAGCCAAGAAAACTCTAAATCTCAGTAGCTAAAGATGGTCTGGGCTAACTCTAAACTGCCTCAATCTTCTTTTGATCCACCTTAATCCCCTCATTGGACACCACGTGCACCAAAAACATCACCGAACTAAGCCAAAACTCACACTTGGAGAACATGGCATAGAGCTTCTCCTCCCTCAACAACTATAGTAGAATCCTCGGATGGTGTGTATGCTCTTCCTGGCTACGTGAGTACACCAGTATATCTTCAATAAATACTATGAAAAACTAACCAAGATATGTGTCACGCCCCAAACCTGGGAGGCATGACTAGCACTCGGTGCCTTACTGGCCCGAGCGAGCCACTCTGTAACTCATGATCGTTCGACCAAAACTAGAACATACATAGGTCTAGTTAGCTAAACTCATTCTATTTTGTAACTATCATGGGCTAACATGACCACAACTCATAATGTATAACTGTAAGTGAGCAAATGTTGTATCAGTGATCCATCATACTTAAAACATGAATACACATGGGTCGTCAAGGCCTCTGACATACTGTACATAATGAACCCGTGTCTACAAAGCCTATAAGAGTATTCAACATCAAACAGGATAGGGCACCGACCTACCCATAAGTCTGTAGCAAAACTTTGACAGGATGACTTATAGACTCGGCTGCACTCTGAATGAAGAGAAGTCTTATTGATCCTTCACTAAATTCTAACCTCGTCGACTATAAGAGCTCATCAAACTGATTACCTACACCTACAGGCATGAATGCAGCATCCAAAATAAAAAGGACATCAGTACGAATAAAGTACCGAGTATGTAAGGCAGAACTAAAACATAACGATAAGTCAACATTAATAAGAGAGATATAATAATTAACCTAAACCTCTGAAGTTCCATCATATATGCATACTAATTATACTTATATATATAATGCCTCTTTTATGAACTATATTCTATATCATAACATGACTGCCCAACTGACTAGTGGTAACTGTCTTATCAGCCATCGCACAGTGGTAAATGTATGACTGCCCGATCATCCATAGCACGATGGTAAATGCATGACTGCCCGACCGGCCGTAACACGTTTATAAATGCATGACTGCCCTACCGATCTATATGATAACAAGAATAATACTATTGTCAATCGTACGAACAATTCTCTTAATCACATAACGGAAGATAACCTATACTACAATGAAATGGACAGTATTTTCCCCTGGTCTTATCATTCCCTCAATCCTACCATAGGCAAGGTACTACAACAACACAACTTGCAACTCCTATAACCAGTTTTACAACCCAAATAACGGTACAATGAGCGGAAAGCTCGGGTACGATTATCAACCATACTTCTCCAATCTTTTCTTTCCTTCAAAACACATATCAATGACTACACCAACTATATACCCGATTTACTCCAAAAGTTTCTAGCCAAAACACAACTTAGAAAATTACCAAATAGTCGATACAACAACAACAACAACAACGTTAAAATACGATTTCCCGCTATTAACTCTATAATTCTCATCCTACAATTTAGCTATGACTTAGACGAATTTAAATATACCAAGGATAAGAAAATTCTTACCTTATTTTCCAAGAAATACTCTTATCCCACCTCACTTCACATCAAAGAAAGCCCGGATTAACCAACGCGCCAAAACAGAACTATGAGATCGAGGTGGTGTGCAAAACCCGTATATTGTCTTTGAGAAAGATTACTATCCATTTGATGTTGTATTGGTGCTATGCATAATTTCCAAAGACAAAAGGTTGCTTCAAATATTTCTACATCTCGTGAAATGAAGGAACCAAAGTTCCTGCACCCTAGTTTTATTTATGAAGCACCACATTTAACTAAAGTGATAAGGGGTCATATTTGCTGCAATTGCTCCTAATAAGAAGACTAAAGAAAGTGTTTTATCCATCATGGTATGTGGGGTCCACTCACCTCTTCATTATATTACTATACCACTAACTTATTCCAAGTGACAACTCATAGATCCTATAAAGGACATTAGTCATATATTACATCATTTTCATGGCACCATGTGGACATGCCAATTTTATACTTATCCTTTTGTTTAATACTTACTTTATCCCACATATAACTAAATAATTAGCAAATTATCCACAAAATTAATTCTAGCACTCAAATTACTTAAATACTAATATACTTTGTATACCTTAGTATCATGGTCACGTGGTATAACACCAATCCATAAATATGGGGTATTATTGCTTGGACCGCATTTCATCCCAAAATATCAAATTTCGACGAAACTCATTTTTATTGATTTGTTTACCCTCTAACCTTCACGACACTTACTTATCAATTGTTATAAATAGCATAAATACTTATAACCTCAAAAATAATCTTGTCCTTGAACTTATACCAATTATCTTACGACAAATCCAACGTACAAAAGTATGGGATGTAACAATATGACTGGCACCCACTGTTTATCATATACCTGAATGCTACTAGGGCATTGGTCAGCCTAAAAGACATCACAAGGAACTTATAGTGACTATAACGGGTCATGAATGATGTCTTTAGAATATCCGAGTCCTGAATCTTCAACTAGTGATGCCCATACCAAAAATCAATCTTAGAGAACCATCTAGCTCCCTAAATCTGGTCAAATAAGTCATCAATGCGCGGCAAAGGATACTTGTTCTTAGTTATAAGTCATCAATAGTCAATGCATATCCACATAGTACCATCTTTCTTCTTCACAAACAGAATCGGTGAACCCTAAGGTGACACGCTAGGCCTCATGAACCCCTTATTAAGATGCTCTTGAAGCTTCCTTTCAATTCCTTCAACTGTACTAGTGCCATACGGTACGGAGGAATAGAAATTGGCTGTGTGCCAGGCATCAAGTCAATACCAAAATCAATATTCCTGTTAGGTGGCATGCCCAGCAGGTCTGCAGGAAACACATCCAGAAAGTCTCACAATTCCGAAACAGAATCAATAATAGTTGTATCAGCACCAACATCCCTCAAAAAAGCTAAATATGACAAGCGCCCCTTCCCAACCATCCGTTGGGCCTTCAGATATGAAATCACCCTGTTGGGGACATAGCCTAGAGAACATGTACATTCGATCCTAGGTAACCCCGGCATCGCCAACATCACGATCTTAGCGTGACAATCCATAATAGCATAACATGGGGAAAACCAATCCATACCCAAAATCACATCAAAATCAATCATACTAAGCAATACGAGATCAACTCTCATCTCCAATCCCCCAATGGTCACAATACATGACCGATACAAACGGTCCATAACAATAGAATCGCTCACCGGTGTAGATACATGAACATGCAAAACTAGGGACTCACGGGCCATATCCAAATAACGAGCAAATTATGATGATATATACGAGTTAGTGGATCCAACGTCAAGTAATATAGAAGCATCCCTGTTGCATACTGAGACATACCTATAATCACTACATTTTAAGCAACAGCCTTTAGCCGGGAAGGGAAAGCATAGAATCGAGCTTGACCGCAACCTGATCAGCATCCCCCTCTAGGGAAACCTCTAGCTTCCTGGGCCTTACCTCAAGCTAGCTGCGCGGGTAGTGAAGTAACTGGTGTGGAAGTCGCAGCTGACTCCTCTACTAAACTGGACCTCCCAAAAGACGGGGACAATACCTCTTCACATGACCAAACTTTTAACACTCAAATCAACCTCGCTTTGTTAATGGTGGTAGGAACTGAAGCGGACCCCGAGAACTAGAATAACTACTAGGGGACCTGGCAAGGATGAACCTTGAACCGATGGAGCACGAGATGAAGTCTATTCTAGTAGGGCACTGAGAGACGACTGGCACAAACGAGCACTATATGAACCATGTCTAGCTGATGCACCACTATGAACCGGATGAGCCATATAAGTGGGCCTATAAGGATGACCCCTGCTATGGTGGGACTGCCCTCCGAAAGATACACCGTTGAAACCACCAGTACCACGAGGGCTCTTGGACTCCTTCTCCTCACGCTCTTGACTATGGACCTGCACTAGCTACCTCGCAATATCAACCACCTCGTCGAACCTAGCACCTGATGCAAATTTTCTTCAGACCATTCAGGAAGTTGCAAGAATAACATATGCACGAGATTTTTGGCTATTATCAGTTGAGGTAATACAATATATTTTTGAAGAATTGATTGAGTTATTAACACGTAACTTCTTATTATTTGCGCAAAAGGAAAGGTATCCCAGGCTTTTGCTATCTCTATCCGTGCTTTTTCCTTTCTTTTGTTCTCCCTTTTTTTGTCCTTTTCCTTTTTCTCTTCTCTTTTTGTTTGTTCTTCTCTAGACTCTAGAATCTTGCATTCTCCTTCTTTAACTAACCAAGTTCAAAAACATAGGTTTAATCAGTCCAAAGATTAAAAAAAAAAGAGGGGGGGGGTTATTCTGTCAAGATAAAAGGAGGAATGCACATTTGCTTGAAAGAGTTTCAAAATAACTGTTTTGCATCTTTGAGCCCGCATAGATCCACTCGGGTTATAACAAAGTGCAGTCCATAGTTGAGGCCATCACTGAACCTCCTAATCCTCTCTGTGGGAACCAACTAGATCGCATGACAAGCCATCTCTGAAAACCCCATCTCAGAGTAGGTCACGGACATACCCTCCTGGAGTAGCTGCTCAAACATCCTACACAACTCCTCCATGCAGGTCTGTGGAACAAACTTCTCCAATAAGAGAACAGAGAACTCGTGCCATGATAGTGGTACAGCACCGGCTGGCCTGCTTAACTCATCTGCCTCCCGCCATCTGAAGGCTGCCCCCGACAGCTGAAAAGTAGTAAATGAGACTCCACTAGTCTCCAAAATACCCGTTTCGCAAAGAATCCGCTGGCACATGTCCAAGAAGTCTTGAGCATCCTCTGACTCAGCCCTACTAAATGTTGGAGGCCTGAGCCTCCCAAACCTCTCTAGCCTATATTGCTCCTTGTCACTCATAGGGAGACCCATCTAGGCCTGATCAGTGGCAACCGGCTGGGCTGGTAGTACCATTGGTGTCTGAAGTACCTGAACAACCTACTCTGGAGTGCGGGCGGCGGGAGTCTGTGCACCTCCCCAGGCCTGAGAAGTGGTTGGCACTGCTGGAACTGAAATCGCCTGAGCAATGCTAGTACATACAATCAGTATTTGGGCCAATAGGCATAGCTGGTGCCTGAGCTAGTCCCGCCGGCTCAACCACATCTGGAATCTGCTCCTGAGCTCAACTGGTTGATCTATAGGTGTTGGTCTGGCTGCTGTATGAGTTGCACTCCGGCCTCTATGATGACCCGGTCTCTTGTGGCCCTAGCTAGTGGTACTGGTGTCCATCCTCCTGATCCAGTAGCATGTGTCCTCACCATCTGTGAAAGAAAAAAATAGCAGAAGTTTAGTTTCATGAATCAACATATCCGCACGACACGAATACAAAAAAGTGATGTTTTACCTAAGGGTTCGGTAGCCTCTTGAAGATAAGTAGAGACGTCTCTGAACTGCTCCCTAAGACTCTACTAAACCTGCTCATGACTCGTGAGACGTATGTAACCTAGACTTTACTAAACACGCATATAAATCCCACCTTATCTCACCGCATTCGTTGCAATACTGTCATGACCCAAAACTCAACATGTTGTGATGGAACCTATCAGAGTACTAGGCAAGCCGACAACCACAAATAACTACGCATTTTAAAATTGAAAAAATAAATAAATCTAGTTTAACAGTAATACTCTCATAATTAGTCAATAAGTAATAGTGGGACTCAAATAAAACATTCCTAAAATCTGGGTGTCCCTGAGTACATGAGTATCTAAATAAAAATATAGTCTAACTACTAAAATCACTGTCTAAAAAGATAGAACAATGCTAATAAACTGAAAAGAATGAGAGTCGAGGTCTGCGAACGCCAAGGCAGCAACGTCAATACTCTCCGAACAGATGAAGCTCCTAATCTAGCAACCGCCTTGCCCGAAAGTATCTGGGTCTGCACAAGAAGTGCAAAGTGTAGTATGAGTACAACCGACCCAACGTACTGAATAAGTAATAGGACTAACCTTTGTCTAAAAGTAGTGACGAGCTCAGATGGGAACAGTCCAAATCCAGATTATAACATTACAAGTATGACAGGAAAAAGGACAATAATATCTCAGAGAAAAAACATAATCAGTTTGTGCACAATACAGAAATATAGACATGCTTTCAGGTTTAGCAGCCTAAGCTCAACACGGATAAAATATGTCAAGTAGATTGATATGAGGAATGTTACATCTCCATATCTACATGTCAAATGTGTATGTCACATGTAATGCATCACAATGATAACCTCATGTACTCACACTCTTAGGGTGCTCAATCTGACTGTCTCAACTCTTACTCATTACTCTCAGTCGCTCGGCACTGTGCGGTACTTGCGCTCATTGCTGGTATGTCAGACTCCAAGGAAACGGATCCTGCCCAAGCATTAATAAAACCTTTTGCAGCGTGCAACCCAATAAAATCTTTAATTAATAATACCTATTGCAGTTGCACCGTGATCCCATCATTAATCAATAAAACTTGTTGTGGCGTGCAGCCCGATTCCATCAATATCACTCACAATCAGGCCCTCGGCCTTACTCAGTCCTAAATCTCTCTAGTCTCTCGGGGTCACTACACTCATGCCAATAAGCCCAAAACAATGATACATAATGTAACATTAAATGATAATAGAGACTAAGATATGATATGTAGATGATGAATGAGTACATAACTATGATTTAAGCAAATAACCTGAAAACAAAATGATCTTTGTGGGTCCCAACAGTACTAGCATATAGCCTAAACATGACTTCTAACATGATTCACCGCTCAATTTCTCTAACACATGGAGAATACATCAATACTAACAAGATTAGATATCTACAGAATTCCATGGAATCAAGCGAGTCACAATTACTACGATGCACGCCCACACATTCGTCACCTAGCATGTGCGTCACCTCAACACCAACCACATAACACGTAGTTCTGGGATTCATACCCTTAGTATTAACTTTAGAAGTGTTACATACCTCAAACCGTGCATATTTCTACACCAACAAGCCCTTGCCTCGTGAATCGGCCTCTAAACGACTCGAATCTAGCAACAAATCACTTAATACAATCAACACAAGCTATAGGAATCTATTCCATATGATAAAGCTAGGTTCTTTAACAAAGGTCAACCCAAAAGTCAATCATCGGCCCATGTCTCGGAATCCAACAAAATTTACGAAATCCGAACACCCATTCAATAACGAGTTCAACCATACTAAAATTACCGAATTTCGATATCAAATCGTCCTTCAAATTCCCAAATCTTACTCTCCAATCCCTAGTCCAAAATTCCCCAACTTCTACCTTAAAAACACATAATCTAGGTGGAAAATTCAATGGGTATTCAATATTAATAGATAAAATAACCAAAATCTGCTTAACTCTTGAAATCTAGTGGAACCCATCTCACAAATCGCCTCCCATCGAGCTTGCAAAATTAAAAAAAATGAGAAAATAGCTCAATGCCTCTACCTTATCAATCTGCCAAGCATCTTGCACTTGCGGTTCACCTACCCGCTTCTGCGGCTCTGTAGGTGCAGCCAAAACTCCGCTTCTACAGTTTCCATGAAGGCCCCTGCCTTCGCTTCTGCGGACCAGGCTCTGGTTCTACGGAGTCACATCTGCGACTTGGGCTCCGCTTCTACGAAAACTCCTACCCCTCGCCGCTTCGCACCTGCGCTCCACTTTCCGCATCTGCGATCTCGCAGATGCAGCCTAAACCTTGCACTTACGCATCCCCTCACCCCAAAAAAATCCTCACCTATAATGCCAGACACGCTTCTACAACCGTGCACCTGCGACCAAATCCGTCACAGGTGCAATCACACCAGACCTGAAATTCTTCAGCAATCTTCTAAGTCCAAATTCCCACTCGTTAACCATCCGTAATCCACTCGAGGTCCCCGCGACCTCAACCAAACATACCAATAATCCTAACACATCATACGAACTTAGTCAAAGCCTCAAATCGCATCAAACAATATTATAAACACAAATCGTACCCCAATTCAAGCCAAATGAAACTAACGAATTTCCAACTTCCACAATAAAGGCCAAAACATACCAAACCATCTCCAAATGATCTCAAATTTTGCACACAAGTCATAAATGAGACAACGGACCTATTCCAACTTCCAAAACCCAAATCTGAGCCCGGTAACCAAAAAGGCAACTCTCGGTCAAATCTCTCAACTCTCCAAACTTCAAATTTTCCAACTTTCGCCAATTCAAGGCGAAATCATCTACGAACTTTCAAATCAACATCCGGGCACACTCCTAAGTCCAAAATCACCATAACGAGATATCGAAACCATCAAAACTCTATTCCAGAGTAATTTATTCATAAGTCAATTTCCGGTCAACTCTTTCAACTTAGGCTTCTACCTTGGGACTAAGTGTCCTAACTCATTCCGACACATCTCCGAAACTAAACCAACTACCCCGACAAGTCACGTAAGAACAAATGGGCATAGAATAAGCAATAAGTGGAGAAACGGGGCTATAATACTCAAAACGACCAGCCGGGTCGTTACAAATACCCACTCTTATACCACCACATATGTATCAATATCACAACATAATAATCAACTCGCATGACATGTGCCCATATGCCACAACGTTATCAAATCAACAATAACATTGTTACCATAATGTTACCAGACCTCAAATCAATCTTAGAGAACACCCTTGCTCCTGAAGACGGTCAAATAGATCATCAATGCGCGGCAAAGGATACTTGTTCTTGATTATAACTTTGTTCAACTACGTATAGTCGATTCACATCCGCATAATATCATCGTTCTTCTTAATAAACAGAACCGGTGCGCCCCACAATGACAAACTAGGCCTGATAAACCATTTATCAAGAAGTTCCTGAAGATGCTCTTTCAATTCCTTCAACTCAGTTGGTGCCATATGATACGAAGGAATAGAAATGGGTTGAGTGCCTAGCACCAAATCAATACAAAACTCAATATCCCTATTAGGTGGCATACCCGACAGGTCTATAGGAAACACACCCGAAAAGTCTCGTACCACCTGAACAGAATCAATAGTACAGGTATTAGTACCAACATCCCTCATAAAGGCAAAATATGATTAGACACCCCTTCCCAACCATCTGTTGGGCCTTTAAATAGGAAATCACTCTGCTAGGAGAATAAAATAGAGAACCTCTCCACTCGAACCTTGGCAACCCCGACATCGCCAATGTCACGGTCTTATCGTGACAATCTAGAATAGAATTACATGGAGACAACATGTCCATACCCATAATCACGTCGAAGTCGACCATACTAAGCAATAAGAGATCAACTCTAGTCTCCAATCCCCCAATAATCACTACACACGACCGATATACACGATCCATAATAATTGTATCACCCACCGGCGTAGATAGATGAACATGTGAAACTAACAACTCACAGGGCATATCCAAATAATGAGTAAAATAGGATGATACATAAGAATAAGTAGAACCATGGTAAAATAATGTGGAAGCTTCCCTGTAGCACACTAAGACAATACCTGTGATCCCTGCATAAGAAGCAACAACATCTGGCTGGTAGGAATAGAATAAAATCGGGCCTGACCACCACCTGATTGGCCTCCCCCTCTAGGGTGACCTGTAGCTGCTTAGGCCTGACCATCACCTGATTGTCCTCCCCCTCTTGGGCGGTTGGTGAAGTGACTGGTGCGGAAGTCATAGCTTGAACCCTCTGCAGAACTGGACCTCTCGGGCGATGAGGACACTGTCTCCACATATTCCCAAACTCCCCGCACTCGAAAAACACTCCCCGTTGGTGGTAGTGGGGGCTGAATCGGGCCCCGAGTACTAGAGTGTCTACTAGACTGAACTGGCACAGGTGAACCCAGAACCGATGGAGCACGGGATAAACTCAAAGCTTGGAGAGAACTGAGAGATGACTGACCCGGGGGAGCACTATACGAACTATGGCTAGCTGATGCACCATAATGAACTAGATGAGCTATCTAAGCAGGCCTATAAGGATGACCCCTGCTATGGTAGAACTTCCCCAAAGACGGAACACCACTGAAACCACTCGAACAACGAGGCCTCTTTGCCTCCATCTCCTCACGCTCCTGACTATGGACCATATCTAGCCGTCGAGCAATATCAACCTCCTCATCAAAACAAGCACCCGATACACTCTCCTGAGTCATAACAAAATGCAGCTGATAGTGGAGGCCATCAATGAACCTCCTAATCCTCTCCCTCTTAGTGGGAACCAACCAAACAACGTGATGAGCCAACTCTAAAAATCACATCTCATACTGGGTCATAGACATGCCCTCCTGATGTAGCTACTCGAACTGGCTGTACATCTCCTCCTTGCGGGTCTGTGGCACAAACATATACAAGAAGATAATGGAGAACTCATGCCATGAAAGTGGTGCAGCACTGACGGGCGTGCTCCTCTCATAGGCCTCCCACCATCTGAAGGAAACCCCCAATAGATAAAATTTAGTAAAGGAGACCCCACTAGTCTCCAAAATACCCGGTATGCGAAGAATCCGCTGGCACCTATCCAAGAAGTCCTGAGCATCCTCTGACTCAGCCCCACTGAATGATGAAGGCCCGAGCCTCCCAAATCTCTCCAGTCTCTTCTGCTCTTCATCAGTCATAATGGGACCCACCTGGGCATGAGCAATTGCAAGTGGTTGGGCTGGTAGTACCCCCGATGTCTGAAGGCCCTGCATCACCTGCTCTACAGTACGGGCGGCGAGAGTCTAAATACCTCCCTCGGCTTGAGAAGCATCTCGCATGGTCTGAACAGAAACCACATGAGCAAGGTTGGTGCACACAGTCAATATCTAAGCCGAAGTCTCCTAAAAGCTTGGAATCACAATGGGCACAGATTGTGCCTGAGTTGGCCCCACTGACTCAACAACATATGGAACCTACTCTTCAGCTGGAGAAACTGGTGTATCTGTAGGTCCTTCTCTAGCCACTGTACGAGCTGCACCTCAGCCCTTACCGCGACCCCTACCACAGCCCCAACCTCTCATGACCCTAGCCGGTGGCAGTGGTGGCTGTCCATCCGGTCCGGTAGCACGTGTCCTCATCATATGTGAGAGAATAGAACAAAAGAATTTTAGTTCCTGAAATCAACAATTCACATGACAAGAATACAAGAATGTGATGTTTTCCTAAGGATTCAACAGCCTCTCGAAGATAAGTACAGATATCTCTATACCGATCCGCAAGACTCTACTATACCTGCTCATGACTCGTGAGACCTATGTAACCTAGGCTCTGATACCAACTTGTCATGACCTAAAACTCAACCTGTCTTGATGGCACCTTTCATAATACTAGGCAAGAGGACAACTAAACATACCAACACTTTCAAAGTTAAAATATACTAAAACAGGTTTAAATAAGTAAAAATCTCATAAAACTAGATAAACTGTCACGACTCAATACAGAAGATTCCAAAATCTATGGTGTCACTGAGTACATGAGCATCTATACAAATACAAGTTCTAATACACTGTCTAACAAAAATAAAACTAAATAAGTAAAACTGAGGGATAGGGGAGAAGAGTCAAGGTCTGCGGACGCCAGGGAAACTACCTCAATAATCTCTGAATGACTAAAAACTCTGAAAATCAGCAACCACCGTGTCCGGAAACGCGTGGATTTGCACACGAAGTGCAGGGTGTAGCGTGAGTACAACTAACTAAGTAAGTAACAAGTCGAGCTGTTGGGCTAAAAGCAGTGACGAGCTTCACAGGTATAGTTCAATTACAGAATTAAAGTACAAAAATGTAGGCATGCTTCCAAGTTTAACAGTTAAAGCTCAAACGGGTAAGATATGTCAAGTTCAATTGAAACAATATATTGTACTTCTCGATATCTACTTGTCAGTTACGTATGCCAATTGAAGTAAAAAATAGTGATGAAATCATATGTATACTCTCAGAGTATCAATCACTTTGTCCTCCCATTCACTCCATCCTCACAGTCACTCCATCTTCCCAATCGCTCGGCACTCGCACTCGCACTCAGTAGGTACTTGCGTTCACTGTCGATGTGCAGACTCCGGAGAGGCAAATCCATCCCAAGCGCTATAATAATGCAATCATGGCATGAATCAATAAAACATGATGCAACGTACAGCCCGATCCCATAAATGTCCTCACAATCAAGACCTCGACTTCACTCATCATCAATCTCTCCAGTATCTCGAGCTTACAAGAATCATAATAATCAGCCCAAATAATTATGATACGATGTATCAATAAAGGACAAGATACACTGAGATATGATATACAAATAATAGCGGTGACCGAGTACATAATTGCAATTTAAGCATATAATTTCAACATGCAACACGACCTTTGTGGGTCCCAACAGTACCAACATGTAGCCTAAGCATGATTTCTAACATTGCTTGCAGTTCAATTTATCTAACACATGGAGAATATACGGATAACAACAAGATTATTCAATTATATAGTTCCATGGAATTGACCAAGTCACATTACCTATGGTGCACGCCCACACATCCGTCACCTAGCATGTGTGTCACCTCAACACCAATCACATAACACATAATTCGGGGTTTTATACCCTCAGAACCAAGTTTAGAATTATTACTTACCTCAAACCTTGTTAATCTCTACTCTAATAAGCCCTTGCCTTGCGAATCGGCCTCGGAATGCCTCGAATATAGCCACAAACAATTCGATACAATCAACACAATCTAAAGGAATCAATTCCATAGTAAAATACTAAGTTCTTAATCAAAAGTCAAAAAGTCGACCCTCGGACCCATGTCTCAGAATCCGATAAAAGTTACAAAACCTCGAAGCCATCCACCACGAGATTAACCATATCAAATTTACCAAATTCAGACACCAAATAGTCATGCAGATCCCCTAATTTAACTCTCCAAATCCCTAGCCTCTAACGCCCAAAATTCCACCTAATAAACACACAAACTAGGTGAGAAATTCAATGGGGAAACAATATTATCGAATAAAAATGATCACAAGTGACTTACTTCAAGAAACCCCTCAAAATACCTCTGAAAAATAGCCTTAGTCTGAGTTTGCAAAGTCTAAACTGAGAAAAATCACGAAACCCTCGAATTAAATATTCTGCCTAGTGCTTTCGCTTCTGCGGTACTGCTTTGTGGTAAAAAATCCACTTCTGCGGAAAACACTCAACTCCTGTCCTAGCGCACTTGCGGTCAATCTTCTGCATCTATGGGTTCGCTTCTGTGAGATATTGACCACTTCTACGGACGTATCCTTGCCTCCAATAATCCGCATCTGAGGGCTCATAGATGCGGAAAATCCTTCAATGTCAAACTTTGATCCGTTAACCATCCGGGGCCTAAACCAAACCTACTAACAAGTTTTAAAACACGATACAAACTTAGTCGAGGCCTTAAATCACATCAAACAACATCAAAAATATGAATCGCACCTCAATTCAAGCCAAACGAAAACTAGGAAATTCCAACTTCTACAATCGATACTGAAACCTATCACATTAAGTCTAATTGACTTTAAATTTTGCACACAAGTCATAAATGACACAAAAGACCTACTCCAAATCCTGAAAACCCAAATTCGAGCCTGGTAACCATAAAGTTAACTCTCGGTCAAACTTCTCAATTTCCAAAACTTCTAATTTTCCAATTTTGCCATTTAAAGTCTACATCAACCACGGACCTCCAAAACACTATCCGAACACACTCATAAGTCCGAAATCACTCAACGGAGTTATCAAAACTCCATTTCAGAGCCATTTACACATAACTCAATATTCGGTCAACCTTTTCAACTTAAGCTTCCAACCTTGAGACTAAATGTCTCAACTCATTTCGAAGCATCCATGAAACCAACCAACTACCCAAGCAAGTCAAATAACGACAATTGCGCATAACATAATGTAAGACCCAAATGGTCATTTACATTTCGCTTAGTAGTTTGGGGCATGAATAGCTCTGTATGATGTAATATGAATTGTGTGTATCATTGATATTGGTTTTCAGGTGATCCAGAGTTTTATTTGGAAGAAGGAATTTCATTGTTGAATCTTTAAGTAGGAAGAGTTGACCAAGTTTGAATTTTGTGAATTTGACCCCGGAACGACATTGTGATGGTTCTGTTAGGTTTGGATGGCGATTTTGGACCCGAGCGTATGCCTGCATTAGCATTAGGATATTTTTAGAAGGATTCGGCACTAATTGGCGAAAATAATAAAGTTTGAAGGATTGGAAATTTTGTAAGTTTGACTGAGAGTTGACCTTGCGGATATCAGATGGATTGTGGTTCCAGGAATTGGAATAGCTTCGTTATGTCAGTTGGGACTTGTGTGCAAAATTTGAGTTCATTCCGAGTTGATCTGTTATGTTTCGACGTGAGTTTTGGATGTTGGAAGTTGAAAGTTCATTTAAGTTTGAATTGAGGTGCGATTCGTCATTTCGATTTTGTTATGTGTGATTTGAGCCCTTGAGTAGGTCCGTGCTATGTTATGGGACTTGTTGGTATATTTGGACGGGGTCCCGAGTGTCCCGGGTGAGTTTCCGGCGAGGTTCAGATCATTTTTGTTTTATGTTGCATTGCTAAAGGTATGCTGGTTCTGGTGCTTCTGCATCTGCAGAAGAATGGACGCAGATGCGGAGAATTTGTCGCAGAAGCGCACTTGTGTGTGTGTAGAGGCAATGATTTGGAGCGCAAGTGCGAAGGTTTTCGCAGCAGCGGAATTTGTCTACCGCATATGCGAGGTGAACTGGGTCTAGCTATTTTTGCAGAAGCGAAACATTTTACCGCTGAAGTAGGGGTCGCAGAAGCGACGGTGTGACCGCATATGCAGAATTTCTGGGCAGAAGCTATAACATCAAGATTTTTTGTTCTTTTATCATATTTTGAGATTTGGAGCTCGGGGTGAAGCGATTCTGGAGGCAAATTGCATCACAAGGATTGGGGTAAGTGTTTTATACTCGGTTTTGATTATATTTCGTGATTCTATCTTCTTTTTCGGTAATTGGATTATAAATTTTAAAGAACAATTGGGGGTTTTAGCCTAAAGTTTTATAGAGTGAGTTTTTGAGTTTTCAACATCGATTCGGAGTCGGATTTGGGTGAAACTAGTATTGTTGGACTCGTAAGTGAATGGGTTGTCGAATTTTATAAGTTTTGTCGAGTTTTGAGGCGCAGGCCCGGGTTGGAATTTTGGGTTTATTTTGGGATTTTGATTAATGATTCGATCTTTATCGACTGGGTTTGTTTCTTTTGGCATAATTTGATGTATTTGAGTTGCTTTTGGCTAGTTTTGAGCCGTTCGGAGGTCGGTACGCGCATGCTAGGTGAAGAGCGCGTGGGCATGCACCATGTGAATTGTGATTTAGTCACTTCCATGGAAATGTGTAAACATCTTATCTGAACATTTTTACTGTACACTATGTGTTAGAGCACTTGAGCTATAATTTATGCTAGAAAGCATGTTTAGGCTATATGCTGGCACTATTGGGACACACAGTAGTCGTCCTTTGTTGTTGAGTTATTTGCTTAAGTGAAGTTATGTACTCAATCTCATGATTCATTTCATATCATATCTCAGTCTCTGTTGTTGTATATTGTCATATCTCGAATCCTTGATTAGGGCCGCTTAGTATGAGTGTTGTGAGCCCGAGAGAGTGAACATATTGGTGACTGAGTTAGAACCTGAGTGCCGCGTTGTGAGTGATATACATATATATATAGGGGTGTGTGCGTGTGTATGTGTGTGGATCGGGTTGCACGCCGCAGTAAGCCTTATGTCTATATATATGTAGATCGAGTTGCACGATGCAACAAGCCTTATGGCTATATATATATATATATATATGGACCGGGTTGCACGCCGCAACAAGCCTTATGGTTATATATATGTGGATCAAGTTGCACGCCGCAA
>AWOL01S0004934.1:0-23619 GCA_000715115.1 Nicotiana otophora | reverse complement strand
GGGTTGCACGCCGCAACAAGCCTTATGTCTATATATATGTGGATGGGGTTTGTAACACCCCGGAAAATTTCGAAGTATTTCAGTGTAAAGACCCATAAAATTGTGCAAGCTCGCCGCGGCTCGAACCTTTTGGGTTGAAAAATGCAGGGAGGGATAAAGGAAATTTTTTGGCCGAGATATGCGTTTCTGCGGTCCATTATGCGACCGCAAAATAACTCTACGGACCACATAATGGCCACAGAGTGAAGCAGGAGAGGGGCAGTTTTGAATGCCATTCTACGGTCGACTATGCGATCGCAGAACTTTTTTGCAGTTCATTATGCGACCGCACAACAGGTCTGCGGGCCGCATAGTGACCGCAGACCCAAGCAAATTATTTTGCCAGTTTTGGACACCAATTATGCGGCCGATATGCGGTCTGCATATCGATTATGCGATCGCAGACCTTCCGAAGCTCCATTTTTGGGTTTTTAAAACCCGACCCTACTTCGTTAACTACACGCTTTGGGCCATTTTTGAGCTAAAATCTGACATTTTAGAGTGAGAGAGAGTGCCCTAGAGTGAGAAGGTGTTCCTCAATAATTGTTCTTCAATTCTTGCTCAAATTGTGGAAGATTAAGAAAGGAAACTCACTAGGTCTTCATCATAGAGGTAAGATTCTACACCCTAACCCTCAATTTTGAATTTTGTCTAGAAATGGGTAATTAGCAAGGTAATATTTGGGCATGAGAGTTGTTTATTTTACATGCATGTGTTATCAAAGGGTGTAGGAAGATTGTTGAGCTAAAAGCAATGGTAAAGATTGGGTTGTGGGATGATGAAATCCTCCATAAAAAGACCTTGAAACCTTAATGTAGTGTTTGATAAAATGCTCAAATGAGCTAGAACCATGAGCAGTTTCCTAATTTTGGTTCAATTTGTTATATTTGCAAAACAGATTGAAGTTGCTGAGAATTCTGGAACATTTTAGAGTTTAAGGAAGCTATATTGAGGTATGTTGGCTAAACTTTCTCTCTTAGAATCGAATTCCATAATATTCCCATGAGTTTCAAAGTATGGGTTGCGTATTAGAATGTTATGGCTTTGAATCGTATTTTAAATGAAAGCTAGTATGCCAAATTGTGTAAGAAAATATCAATATTCTTAAGACTCTTAATTGCTCATATATGTACCTAAAGTCTTGATTGGAAATGTCCTAATGTTGATAATCTAATAACATGGTTGGAAATGGAATAATTGAATTGGGGGTATAGTGTGTGGCCAACGTGCCAAGAATTTAAGTTATGATTGTGTCTAGTAGTGCAAATGATTTGAGAGGATGCGATAAAGAGTATTAAATGAGCCTCGACTCCATTGTTTAAAAATGATTTCGAAAATAGATTTGCCTAAAATCTTTTGTACTCAATTCATGCAATAAGTGGCTGCTTTAATTAATGCTTTGCTTTACAAATATATCCAGTGTGATTGGAGTTCTTACATACTCAGGTGTTGAAGTTGTATATTGTCATTTATGGGAAAGAGTATTTCAAGAATAAATGGTGTATTGATTGTTTATGATTTTGATGTGTGCTTATATTGCTGGTCGGTATGCCCCATTATTTGGGAAGAAACCTTTTGTGTTTAAAAATCCCATTACTAATAAATTTGAGTTATATGATTATTGAAATATTCTATATGTTGATATTTTATGGTGATCTTTGAAATTGAAAGAGGTGAAAGTGTAGAATATGAAATACAACCACCGTTCCAGGAATAAAGAATCTTGTGAATGGCCAAATGAGCCAAGAAAATATTATTGTTGTAAGTGTCTGGATATACTACTAAGAATTTATACAATGTGAAAATGTTGAGGTGAGTACAATTGTAATTATGTTACCTTTGTGTGCAAATCAAATCAAAAATAATTTTGGGAGCATCATTAGCAAAATCAAGCAGTGGTGGGTCATAAGGCCCACACCTGAAACTACACGTGTCGGTGTAGGGGTGGATTGTGATTATTCCCCTTATTTGGGATGAAATTGAAATATTGGAGAAATTGTGATATTATTCCCCTTAATTGGGATGAAACTGATAACAATTGTGGATTGGAAAAGTCAACCCACACGACATATGTCGGAAGGCGGTCTAGTTGATCGGGTGGAGATCGGATGCCATGTTGCGCACATGGTGGTACTACTCTTGGTAACAACTTTCTTTCGCATCACCTGTCAAACCACATTGTCCGTGGGGAGATGGCCTAGCCGATCGGGCGTGATCGGACTCCGTGCTAACAAAGACGGTGGTATATCGGCGCTAATGATCTCCCAACCAAAAATATATATTATTTTCGTATTTTGAAAGTTTTTGTGTTTTAACTGGACATTTGGATATTGTTGATTGTGGCTTGCTGTTTCTATGCCTTTCCTTTTCTTATATAGATATTCCATTTTGCAAGAGGACTTTTAGTTTTACATACTAGTGCTATTCGACGGTACTAACGTCTCTTTTGTCGGGGGCGCTGCATCTTTAATAGATGCAGGTGGTTCTACAGCAAGTCGAGTTGATCAGTTTTAGGGGTACACTATCTTCAGCTGACTTGGTGAGCCCCACTTCATTTCGGGTTCATGTATCTTTTGTTTCAAATGTACTCTGTTTTGAGGTAGAGTCGGGGCCTTGTTGCCGGCATCTCCATATTACTATTATGTTGTACGTAGAGGCTCCGTAGACATGTTGTGGGTGGTGGTTGATGTTGGGAGTCAAAACTAGAAATGTTGGTATTTGGCAGGCATGTTTTTCATTATATCTATAAACTTGTAATATTTTGGAAATTGTGATTGAAGCAGCTAATGGGAATGATAAGGAAGTTATTAATAAGAATCTTTTCAGTGTTTGATTAATGGAGCACATCTCCTCTTTATCCATCAATGAGTTTGAGTTGAAGGAAATCTAACAGGCTTGCTCAGCCGCAACAGGCCTTATGGCTATATGTGGATCGAGATGCACGCCGCAGTAGGTATTGTACAGTGGTGAGTGACTAAGTGTACTGAGTATTGAGCATGGTGAGAGAGAATACGAGACGGTGAGATTGAGTACTCTGAGAGTGTGAGTATATGAGTTCATCACTAAGATACATTGCATTTGACATGCGTAATTGAGATACATGCATAGAGATGCATGCCCTTCTGCTACCCGGTTTTGGCGACGTTCAAGATTTCACCTGTATATTGACATGTAGGCATAGAGATGTATTTTCCTCATGCTATCTGAAAATGAAACATCTTATTTATTGTTGAATGTTTTTTTGGAGAAATCACAGTTTTCAAACTTACTCATATGCTTTTGGGGTTTTCGGTGAAAATTTTGGGTTTTACTGTTATACTTGGAAAGCATGTCTATTTTTCCGTAACTATGAACGAGTTTGGCATCTTACCTCTGAGTTATTTACATGTACCCTTTTATTATATCGTTATGAATTGTTGTTGGTTATTAGAGTTGGACTCTGACCCTTGTCCTAGCTCGTAACTACATTCAACCTAAGGTTAGGTTTATTACTTATTGAGCACATGGAGTTGGTTGTACTCATACTATACTTTTACACCTTTCGTGCAGATGTTGGATCCTGGTGTAGCTACGTACGGCGGGACCTAGATCTGAAGATGTACCGGCACTCCAGTCATAGCTTCCTATCAATCTTGGTAGCTTTAGTATTTAGGATCTGTTCATGTATATTTCTAATAGATGGTGTATTTTATTTCAAACCAGCTTGGTAAACTTTATATCTTAGAAGCTCATGATTTGTACTACCAGTCCTTAGAAAATTCATGTATAAAAGCAATTATATTATAATTTCTTTCTTAATAAATCTTATTAAATTGGATAGTTGTTAATTGGTTTACCCATTGGGTTCGGTTATGTGCCATCACGACTAGTTGGATTTTGGGTCATGACACATAAGCAGTAAATGGGGGAACGGGGCTACAACACTCAAAACGACCAGTCGGGTCATTACATATCGTTGGCCCTATCGGCTAGGCTATCGCATTAGAGACATCGACCAGAATCACAATTTCAATTATAATATCTAACACAATCACCACCTTGTGTGCGGCTTGGTGTTCGACCACAACCCGATCGACTAGGCTGTCTTATTCGAGACATCAACCCTTTTTATATCAATCATCACATTTCATACTTCTTTCACATCTTTTCATTTCATTGGCACTAATGGCCATAATTATAAAATCATTCTTGGAACGTTGGCCGTATTTAGTATTTCATGCTCACCTTTTCTACTTTTAAACATCAACATCATCATCACTAACAACAACAATTCAAATCAAGGTGTGTAGTACACATGTGAACAATTAAGAGTCTAAGGCACATAGAAATTCTTCATAAACTTTGGCATAATAGCCTTTGTTTGAATTTGACTTGAAGTCGAACATTTTTAATGCACAACCCATTTTTTTAACACATTCTCAATTGATATCGTAACATAAATAAAGCATTTGGTATACTTGTTGAACATATATATTTCAATCCAATCTTACTCGGAATAGCCAATTTTATAATGAAACAGTCGGGACTTATATAAATTACACGAATATCGTAGGATTCAATTCTAAGAGAAGAGTTTAGCTAACATACCTCAATGGAGCTTCCTTAACTCTAAATTATTTTGGAATTCCTAACAACTTCAATATATTGTAGAGATATAACAAACTAAACCAAAATTAGGAGGATGATCATAGTTCTAGCTCATTTATGCTTTTTATCAAACACTAGGTGTGCATTAAGGTTTGAAGGTCCTTTTATGAAGGATTCCATCATCCCACAACCCATTCTTCACCATTTTTAGCTCAACAATCTTCCTACACCCTTTGATAACAAATGCATATAAGATGGACAACTCCCATGCTCAAACATTATCTTACTAATTACCCAATTCTAGACAAAATTCGAAATTGAAGGTTAGGGTGTAGAACATTACCTTTAGGATGAAGACCTAGTGAGTTTTCCTTGTTAATCTTCCAAGATTCGAGCAAGAATTGAAGAACAAATTGTTCAAGAACACCTTCTCACTCAAGGGCATTCGCTCGCTCTAAAAGTGTTAGCTTTATGGTCAAAAATAGTACAAATCGTCTATTTAACGAAGTAGGGTCGGGTTATAAAAATCTAAAAAATGTTGCCCCTGAGAGGATTTGCGATCGCATAATTGATATGCAGTGCGTGAAATGGTCCGTGAAATAGCCCTCCGGATCTGGGCTAGCCTACCCCACTATGCGACCGTTATGCGGTCCGCGGATCAGTTCTGCAGTCGCACAGTGCATCGCAGACCAGTTCTGCGGTCGCATAACATGTCGCAGAACCTCTCTTCGCATATGTGCGGCCCGCAAAATCATTTTGCGGTTGCATAACAGACCACAAAATGACAAAAAACTTTCCCCAGTTGCCTGCCTCACGCTGCGGCCATTATGCGGTCCGCAGAGTGATTCTGCTGTGGCATAGTGGGCCACAAAAGTGCCTTTCTTTTGCCCAAACATTTCATTTACTTTACATTGCATTGTTCAACACAAAAGTTCCGAGCCCAATTCGGTACCACGGAATATTATTTTCTTTTGCCAAACTTTAGTGGGCTTTACACTTAAGTATTTTGAAATTTGTCGGGATGTTACAGGTTACTACCAGGTACTTCACATAATTTTGTTTTAGTTGTTGATAGGCCAAGGAACTTCGAGGTTGTGCCCCTAAGTGAATGCCTGAACGGCCCAATAATCTACAACCGGAGGCAGGTCCATATGTTCCATTTGGAACCTTGACACGACTTCCTGAGCATCTCGTTGTCCCTTTGTTTGACCTTGAAAAGGTCTGACTTTCTAGTCTCGACCTTGATGGTCCTGGCATGGGCTTTTATGAAAGCATCTGCAAGCATAGAAAATGGATCAATAGAATTTGGGGGCAAGTTGTGATACCATATCATTACTCCCTTGGACAAAGTCTACCCAAACTTCTTTAGTAATATCGATTCGATCTCATCGTCTTCTATATGTAGGAGGTTACATGCTCATTTGGATCAGTGGTCCCATTGTATTTTGTGATGTAGAGCATACGAAACCTCTTTGGGATCGTCTTTGGTGTCGCGCTCGGAGGAAAAGGCTTCTTGATAAATGTTTTGGACTCCGGTCCTTTCAATATCAGGGTACCCCGGGATCCGATCGACCCTAGAGTTGTATGTTCCACCTTCTTGTCACTAGACTCAATCATTTTCTCAACTAACTCTACTCATTCTGTCAACTCGTCAAGCATATTCATCACCTTGGGGTTTACCCCGGGCTCGGCTTTACCCGGTCTCTTGATAATCTAATCATCTCTTTGAGTGCCTTCCCGGGATCGTTCGGGCTCGACCCTGTTGGGGACATGGCGTTGATTCTGCAGTTGTGCTATCGCCGCCTATTGAGCCTGCAACATTTCAAAGATTAGCCGTAGGCTTACCTCATTGTCTTCACCTTCGGGCGCTTCCCGAGCTGTTGGTCGGGGTCCCCCGTGAACACTGTTTTCGGGATCAATTGGCAAATTGACGTTGATGGTCACCTGCGAGTTAGCATCGACTAGATCGACAGCTGGGACACTGTTGGAATTAGCAGGAGGCACCTTGTTACTGGGCACCAAATTATTATTTTCGCCGTGATGTCCAAACTCACCGTCAGCGTTCAGTGAGCAGACTGAGAGTTTGATATTTTTGGGTTGACCTGAAATTAATACTTCAAAGAACAAGCGTAAAATAGGGTGTGTTATGGAGATTCATATCAAATCACCACTATTATTCTTAGCCCCACTGTGGGTGCCAAACTATTTGCCCCAACATTGATAACAATTAAATTTTTACACGATTTTAAAGATATGTGGTTTACTCCAACATGAACAATTAAGAATACCAAATAAATGAATTAGAAATGAAATAGACGTCAAACCAGTTGCAATATTATGGCCAAGCCTGAATTTAAACTGACTAATGACCTTGTCTACGGTAGGATCCTCGATTTAAGCCCAGTCGTGAATGAAAAACAAAACAAATGAGCAAAACTTTAACAATAGCTAAAAGGCAGAAAATAAACTGGTATTGCTTTGATTCGCGTGTGACAATATGTCAAATAAAAAGAAACACCTCCCCTTTATATTGTAGGAGATTTTTAGTCCTAATAGAAATCTAAAAAAGGTAAAAATCTTTCTTTCATGGTAATTATTGGTCCGCAATCGACGTCAAGCGAGATTCGCAACGTGATATCCGATTGAGGGCGAGTATCACAACCCTCTATCCGCTATGCACAACCGTTCATCGTGTCTCCCGAGGTCTATACCTTATACTTGGCTCGAGGTGCGTTGCTTTACCACATCTGATAATGCTTACATCATTTTCTCCCTTCGGGCCTTGATATAAAGGGTCTCAGACCTCGATTACAACCTTGTGGACCCATGTTCTCCCTTCGCTTCCTCGTCGGGAAATCGGGGTAGACTTTTACCTACGCTTTTATCCGTACACGTGTACTACAACTTGATTGGTTTTTTGAATAATATAAGTTATGTTCTAAACGTTGGAGTGTTATTTTCTTTCAGAAATATAAATAGATAGATATATCAGATTATAGTTTTTTCATACTATACCATCTTTACTAATATATAATCTACGTGCTTTTTGATAATTTGAACTAATCTATGGATATATTATCTTTTTGGATTGTACTCAAAAGTAAGCAAATATGCATTAACATAAAACCTTCTGTAGATTCTAGTAATCATACTCAAGAAAGTTATATTAATTTAAAATACTTCTATGAACTCCGTTATATATCATTTTACTCATACTACCAAGGTAATTACAAGTGCTCCAAACTTCATCTCTCATATATACATCTAGTGAATTAAGTAAGTTTACCATTTGTTGCTTTCCTGTTGTATTAATATGCAGTTAGCTCGTTTAGTATATTTTTTCTTGTGCTAATTAATTTATTTTTTTGAATATTAGTTTGTTGTACATAACTATATATTTTGACATTAATACATGTAAAAATAAATTCTTGAATTCAGGCGATGGTGATGAATCAAAAGGTTATGCGACAAACTTTGTTGGTTCTATATTTTCTTCTTCTGAGTTATAATGCGGTTCAAGGAGAAACAAAGAGGTATTCGGAACTAGCGGACTTGGAATTGGAAAAGCAACTTAAACTTTTGAACAAGCCAGCCGTCAAAACAATAAAGGTATACATTTTGGTTGAAAACCATTGTAGTTCTAATTAGTCTCTCGAGTGATAATTGTATTTGTGTTCTAATATTGACAATTGGTATTCATAATCCATGGTCTGGATTCGTCCAAATTTGTACCACATAGGGCCCATTAATGGACGACGCACTCCATAACAATTGTTTTTTATTTTTAATGCTCGAACCTAAATTAATCTTTGGTTAAGGGTGGAGGGGTATCAACATCCCAACATACTTCTTTGGTGGTGAGCAAATCATCCATCTTTGACCACTAAGATTTAAAAACATCAAACTAAACTTTCTTAGATAGAACAAATATTGAGCAAGGAGGAGTAGTGTATAGTCCATCAAGTATACCTGAACCCCCAATGGGCTCCTGACTTTTTCCCATTGGAAACACAGGTCATGAAGCTTATTGTGGAAAGATTATAATTCTAAATGATAAAGGTGAGACCATAGATGAAGATAAAACTACCTCATATGCAAACGATCCTAATTTATACAAGGTTGTTGATATACGTCATTGGCAAGCTGCAAAGCATCAATATTTTGTACTCTATGGGGGACCTGGTGAGAACAGACAAGTCTAGGTCTTCTAGTCTTATATATTTATGAAGTATGTTTTAGCTAGTTGTACTAGAAATAAGAGCCCGTGTAATGCACAGGTCCGAAATTTGATTAAACAATTCAGTTCATGTAGACAACAACCTTCAAATTTATAGGATGGATAAGCAGTAAGCTGTGATCATTTATATCCAATACTTGTTTATATTTTGCAACTTTTTTTATTTTGCAAAAATTAATCTAAAAAATGAATATGTGATTCAAACCATAATTTTTTATGTAAAGTGTTAGTAAAAACCAAGATGAGTACCATTGTACATAATAAGATTCGAGGAACATGATCAATAGCTACAATCACAACATAAGCATACTAGAAATATTGTTTCAAAGAAAATGGACCAGAATAATCAATCAAATAAATTTAGGATGATGTACAACTGCATAATTATGATTCAGTCTCCTATAGAACTATAATTAAAATAAGGTAAAAACAATAATAGGGTGATAAATTTAAAGATGTAGGATGGAGTTCAGTTGCACAAAAAATATCATAGTCTCCTAGAAGATAGTAATTAAAAGAATCTATAAACAGAAGTATGAAGGATCATTTGATGGAGAGGGTTTTTTTGTGCCGTAGTTTTTAATTTATGTTGTCATTTTAAAGTATGTGAATCTTTCTTTAGATTTCCCACTATCCCATTAGACATTCCACCACAATGGCACCTAAATTGCATGCTCAAGTTCGCTAAAAGATTTCATTGATAAATACATAATTTACTAATATTTTATCACATGTAAAATAAAACGTTTCTGGATTCAGCCTTCAGGTGTCTTTATTGTCCATTAGAACTTTTCAATATTAGTAATATTATAACGATGGTCATTTGAGCTTTAGCATTTCATTCAATGGTTTGAAACTTTGAGTAGTTTCATATTATGTATTATGATTTGCGTGTATGGTTGGTTTCAATTTTCGAGCAGTTCGAGATTGATTTGGAAGAGTAATTCTCGTTTTAGAAGTTTTAGATAGGAAGAGTTGACCAAGGTTTGGTTTTTAGCTAAATAGACTCGGAATCTAGTTTTTAATTATTCCAATAGGTTTGTATGATAATTTTGGACATGTCCACAAAGTTTGGTTAAATGTCGATGAGTTTTGGATAAGTTTGGGTTGTATGATGATTGTTTTCGATTTCAACGTCGATTTGAGCATAAAGATTACCATATTGAGCATACGACATTTGATTCGTGTTTCGACTGAATTTGTATTTAAAAGTCTACGCTATTTTCAAATATTAAAACATATTTCCTTAGTTATAAGGTCAAATGGAGTGATTCAAAAGCATAACTTAACTGAAATTTCACGAGGAATCTATTGGAGGCATCAAAAGCGAGTTTGCGGATCGTTTGGCACAAGAAATGAGACAGAACAGCTGAACAGAAGCATATAATATTCAGAGTTTGTTCATTTGGTCATATTTTGAGTTGGGAAGCTCAGATTTTGGAGATGTTGAAGGCGATTTTTACCATACGGATTGGGGTAAGTATTCTATACTCGATTTTGGTTATATTTCATGAATCTATCCTCGTTTTTGGTATTTTTCATTTTTAGCAAATGCATTAGGCAACTTTGACGAGTACATAATTTCTATTATCACCGTTGAGTATTGTATTCAACATTGATATCACAATATGAAAACTACTAATAAACTGAGTAAAAAAAAACTAGCCATGCTAAATCTTGACAATTGAGTCCCATATGAATTCTTCTTGTTTTGCAGCTTTGATCATCTTTCCATTGTTGTAGCCATTGTGAGAGCATAGAATCCAGTAGTAAAACATCCAACTTCTTTTGTAAACCATCATCTGTATCTTCCTGGAGTGTGTATCTACTAAAATGTCGTGTATCAATCTCTTGTACAAACTTCTCTGCCTTGTCGTGTCCTTGATGTGTTCCTTCTCTTTTTCGCACATCATTGCCTTCTATTTGCCAAAACTCCCAATATACATCTGCGTATTGTTGCAATGACTTCCAAACATTAGCTGCATTCACATAATTGCTAGTACAACTATACGCACTCCTCAATGAAGCTAAAGTCCAGCATTTTCGAGCATGTGTTTTGAGGAGTGATTCGTGTGATCTCCAGCTTTCATCTGTTGATTTCAGTGGTTGGCACCATACTTGGGATATGGAATTAATGAATGCATTAGGGTGATATTCCACAATGCATCCATTGATCTCTTTTTGAGTGCCAAAAGTCCCAATTATAACTGCATTCGACCAAAACAATAGGTAGATTTATCTTGTGTATGCCCTGTTTGATCAGGTATTCGTATGATCCCCAGCAACCATTTGAGGTATCCATTGATTGGCACCATTCTTGGGATGTATATATAATAAGATGCACTGGTGCTTTGTTATATAATGTACCCAATGTTCACATACTTGAGTCCAAAAGGCGCAGGTCATACAGCACGATTCTGGGCAATGTTTTCCTTGCTTCCATGCTAGTGCCTCCTATTAGTACTCCTTTAAGGGACTGAGCATCAAATGCTAATACCACCCTTTGAATTTGTAGCCAACATTAGGGCATGGATACAATATCTTTCCCTGCAAAGAAGAACCCAACGTTAGCATAAAGAATGATCCTCATGTCCTCATCCTAAAGGATTTGGCTATGATGATCTGCATCAAAGTGTTGTTCTGCACAGTTCATTGCTTGGCTCCCTGTATGTGATATCCAAGTTATTGGATGTAGTGTCTTTTTCCACAACACACCCCTTGACCATATTAAGTCCAGACTGCCCCAAATCCTCACTGCTTCCAATGCCAAGCAAGTGTGCTCCTTCATGCATTGTTGGTTTGATGATGTTTTATTGAAAGTTCTGGGCAGCCTTCTGTAGTTTTTTATCAAGTAGAAGTTGGTGATCCCTTGTATACTGGTAATCCTCTAAGCTTCCATGCTTATTCTCACCAGTGACATCTCTTCTTGAGACTGAGCACCTAGTGCTAATACCATCCATAGAAGATAAATCAGTTGGTGAGGCATGGAGAAATTATTGTTTCCTGTAAAAAAGAACACAATCTTAGTTAAAAACCAGTGTACTATGACATCGTCCAAAGGATTCGATCACAACATTCCATAATTTCTCCTCTCCCCCTTTTGATTCCCAGCTTCAGCAGCCATATTTCACTCGAGAACAAGCATTCTAGTGAGACTACTCTAGTTTCCTGTAGGCTGCTACTCCACCTTGTTACCTCCTCTCCTTCTAATTTCTTGCAACTTTTACTCTTAGATAAGGGCATTGTAACTTGTCATTATTCACTATCCTTCTCCCTTGAATATCTAGCTCCCAAAAATTTTGTGCCTCAATAGATCCAACATCTAATGCATAATTAGCTAAATGATCAGCCAAACTATTTCCCTCTCTAAGAGCATGAGCCACAATGACATTGTTTCTTGCCATCAGTTTCTTCATCTCCTCCACATGTGCAGAGATAACGGATGGCACACTCCATTACTCATTTAATACATTTTTGAGCATCATTGAATCAGTCTGGAGATCAATAAGAGCATAATCATGCTCTACACAAAACCTCAAGGTCCCCCAGAATTGCCTTAGCTTCAGCTTCTGTGTTTGTTCCTTCTTGCACCTCCTTTCCATATCCATAGACTATATCCCCCTCTTCATTTCATAATACAAAGTCTATGGAATTGCTTCCTGGATTACCCCTAAAAGCCCCATCTGTATTGACCTTGATCCACCCTGGACTTGGATATCCCCACAATACCTTAGTGAACTTCAATTTAGGCAAATAGGACTCCATCATACTCAGCAGGTCAGGCAATTTATGTGGTACATTTTGAAGTGCTAGCTTTCTGAGTTTAACTAGTGATTGCATAGTAGTGGACACCTGATAAATGACGCTTGTCATAGTTACAACATCTCCATGTTTGTAGTTATTCCTTCTCTTCCATAACTCCCACACAATCACAGCTGGTAAGGCTTGCACAATAGGCTGCAATCAAGGGATCACATTTGCAGTCCAGCACTTGGTCACTGCTTAGTAGAATGTAATCCCCTGCATAGTAATTCCTGCAGGAGCCAGAAAATATTTCCACACGCTATTTGCAGCATATTATGTAAAGAATAGATGTTGCATAATCTCCTCGTTTGGTTCAGTACAACACCAACACTTTGAAGCAATAAGATACCCCAATCTCCTGAAGAAATCATCCAAAGGCAGCTTGTTTTCCACACTTTCCACATGAAGAAAGCAATCTTAAAAGGTAGTCCTTTCACCCAAATTTTCTTGTAAGCAATGGCAGGTTCTTTTCTCCTTCTCAAGTATTCCCATGCTGATTTTACAGTGAATACACCCCTTGTTTCTAGAATCCATTGAGGTTTGTCCAGAACATCGTGCACCACTGGAGGCTTCATGTGCAGCAAAATGTGATCTGCAAGTTCTTCTGGTAGTATCTCCCTTATCTTCTAATCATCCCATTGATCATTCTCAACCAAATCATATATGTTGTGTATGGATTCATCACATACAAGTCTGGAGGTGTGACAAAGTATAGAGCTCCCAAACCTGTCCAATTTTCAAACAAGAATAGTGAGGACCCCATCTTAGACTGCCATAGTATTTGATGTTCAATGATATCCCTACATTCCAACATTTGTCTCCAAACATGAGAACCATTTCTCAAAGGAACGATCATATGGTTCAACTTTTTGCAATATTTATGATTCATAAATGCACTCTACAAGCTAGGTTTTATTCTAAAGTTCCACCATAACTTACAAAATAAAGCTTTAGAGACATCATGTAGTGATCGAAAACCCACACTCCCCTCTTCACAAGGTAAACATAAAGTGTTCCAAGAGGCCCAATGCCTTTTGCCACACCTACTATAATGCTCTAGAAAAATTGAGCAAAAAATTTATATAGCTTGTTAATCAAATAAGGTGGGGGATTTACAGAAGAAAGAAGATGTATTGGTATACTTTGGCGAACATTGGAGATTAATATACACCTTCCTCCTACAGACAACAACTTCCCTTTCCAATCCTGCAGCTTATTCATTACCTTATACATGAGACGTTGGTAATAATCCATCCTCCTTCTAGCATAGAAAATAGGACAACCAAGGTACGTAAATAGGAAATCCAACTTAGTTATACCTTTGATCCTTTGCACCTTGTTCACTACTGCTTCGCGTGCTAAATGATGCATGTATATGGAATATTTGTTCTTGTTTATGAGCTGGCCAGATGCACCCTCATAGGCTACCAAAACTTCCATGATCAAACGCAATGACCTTGCACGAGAAGAAGTAAATATGATAGTATCATCCGCGTATGCTAGATGATTTATCTTGGGACTCCATTTCGGCAATCCAAATCCACAAAAGTATCGATTCCTATGCAATGCATTCAACCCTCTTGATAATGCTTCAGCAGCTAGTATAAATAAAGTACGTGATAGTGGATCACCTTGCTTCACCCCCCTTGTTGATTTAAAGAAACCATAAGGCTGCCCATTAAGTAACATTGAATACCAATTATTTGAAACAATCCCAAAAATCAAGCCAATGAACCTTTCTCCAAATCCCATCTTCTTTAATACCTTAGTTAGAAAAAGGCATGACAATCGATTATAGGCTTTGGTCATGTGCAATTTGATCACTACATTTGGTCCTACTTTGGATCTAACTCTAATGTCTATGATGATCTCTTGTGTTAAGAGAATATTTTCTACTATACTCCAGCCTTTACAAACCCAGCATGTTCTTCAGATAATTCATTTGGAAGCAACATGCAAGACTTTCGTGCACAACTCTAGAAAAGATCTTGTTAACAAAATTACAAAGGCTAATTGGTTGCATATCAGAGAAAGTAACAACTTTCTTCTTCTTTGATAGTAATATTAGATTAGTATGAGTGACATATCTGGGCAATTCATGACCATTGAAGAAATCCTTCACCATATCTATAATGTCATTACCAATTATATCCCAACAAGTATATAAACAAACATCCAGTAAAGCCATCAGGACCCCCCGCACTTTCCCCATTTAGTAGGTTGTTTTATCAATTCCAAGTTCTGAGCATTGTCAATCATTGTATGAATATGATAAAGGATGCCAAAGGATGTGGGAACATTTTCTTCATGAAATTGGGCTTGAAAAAATCTCACAGCTCCATCAGTCATCTCGACAATATCCTCTAACTAATCAACATTAGAATTCTGCACTCTCTTCAACTACAATCTTCTTCTTCTGCCATTAACTTATGCATGGAAGAATTTTGTATTCCTATCATCATCTTAGAACCATGACATTCCATCTTTTTACTTCCAAAATTCCACCTCCAAAGCTAAACATCTTATCAACTCTGCTTGAACTTTCTGTAGCCTTTCTCTATTATGATAAGTAGGAGACCTTTCAAATTAAGCCTCATGCACTATCACAACCTCCTCCAGACTTGTAATTCTTTGAAAAATGTCCACATATGTTTCTCTACTCCATATTAACAAATCTTTCTTCAATTTCTTGAGCTTGTGATTGAACACAAAGAAAGGATCTCCTACAAAGTATGTATTCAAGTTTTGTTCCACTACATCTTTGAAAGTCGGATGTTTACTCCAAAAGTTCAGAAATTTAAAAGCCTTCTTGATTGGTATAGCATCAGGATTGCTTTTCAATAACATGGGACTATGATCATACCCTGTTTTGGATAAGTGAGTGATCTCTCAATTAGGCCACATATGTTGAAACTACAAATTGCCCAGACATCGATCCACTCTTTTAAAAATAGAGTCATCTTCACCTCTCCCATTCCACCAAGTGAAAATACTTCCTTTGAAGACTAGATCACGGAGATTACATGTGTTAATACAATATCGAAAGTTATTTACCTCATTCAAAGACACTGGTAGTCCACCAAATGTCTCCTCCTCATCCTATATAGCATTAAAGTCCCCTCCTACAAGCTAAGGTAAGGACATATCACTGGCCAAATTATACAAATTGTCCCACGGTTCTATTAGCTCAATGGCATCACATTTTGCATACACAAATGTGACCATAAATGACAATTGAGTATCCAGGTTTGTGAACTTCAAAGCAAGCTGCTGCTCTAAGTCATAAATTATATCAACTCCATGATCATCATCCACGAATACCCATATTTTATTAGAAACATTAGAGAATGCTTGCAACATTCCAATCCTCCTCATATATCTTTCCAGCTTCTTCTTCTTTTGTTTTGGTTCCATGATTCCTATAAACTTAAAAGGATGCTGCCTTTGCATGATGATAAGCCTCTCAAAGGCTTGCATTGTCTTTACTGACATCACATTCAAAATGATGGCATTCATTATTAATTGTGAGATTTAGTTAGGGTCCTTCGATCTTCAACCCCAGGAACTATGCTTTAATTGTTATTTTTTGGTTGTTTCTTCTTCCCCTCCCAACTGATTTCCTTTTATCCATGTGCCTAGGCGAGAGATCACCTTGCCTTGCAACATGCTTGAAGTTTTGATAAGTAGACTCATCATAAAGATCTCTCCTTTTACCCCTAATATTATCATCTTCACGCATGACCTGCAGTGGATCTGTCAGTTAGTTATTTGTAGGATTAGGAATCAAACTTTTGTGCACTTTCTCTTGATTCTGATGTGCTTCAATACCACTAGGCCTAGTATTCTTGATCAATTCTGCTTCCACATTATGGATATCGTTCACACCACCAGAAGGCTTCACAGTTCCTTCCTTATTCACTATATCTACTGCCTTAGCCACAATCACATCAGTGATCATAGCCTTATCTCCCAAAGGCTTCGCAAAAGCTATATTTGGCTTTGCTTGAGGGGCTTAGAATTTTGTGAACACCATCGACTTCTGAATGCATGCCATTCCTTTCACCTTGATAAGCTACATCTTCGGTACTTTTTCCATTATTGCTATCTGCATTCCCTTGCTCTTTGTTGGTCCTTCCATTAATACTTTTTTCCTCTTCTTCCTTTTCCTCATCTGATGATTCTTCCTCACCACTGACTTCTTCAGGTACTTCACCTTACTCTGAGTCTTCCTCCGTTTGATCACTCCATAGCTTACTTCAACTAATTTGTAATCTCTCATCATCCTTGAATATCCTAGCTGATGCATCAATATAAGTTGCTTGAGATGGTATTTCCTGGTTGGTTGTGAAAATATTACCAACAAAAGTTCTATTCACCCATGCTGCTGTAGATTCCTTTTGAATATCATCAGCTGTTACATTCCCATTCCCTGCAGGATTTGTAGTTATTCTTTTCTTTGAGGCTTCAATCCTATTCGATTTAGGAGTAAACACAGCAGTTGCAAGATTTAAATTCCCAGTTGTAGTAGGTTTAGGTCTAGGACTTCTTACTTCAGTGCTTTTTTCTACCACAACCAATTGATTATTATTCTCATCATCACTATCCTGAACGTCTAAAGCTGCAAATTTATTAGTAGTTTGAATTTGCTGAGTAGTAACTGCACCAACTGGAACAATTTCCCTCCTTGGATTACCATTACCTTGCTGACCATTACCAATCGCTGGAATAATTTCCTTTCCCGAGTTATCATTAATTTGATGAGCAACACCAGTACCCTGCTGCACATTATTAGTATACACTATAACACTTTCCTTGCCAGTTTGACCTTGCACCATTCTTCACACTATTGTCTCTTACTTCTTTCCATTGCCCACCAATATTACCCACCACTCTTCCACTTGACAGAATCATCAAAGGTTATTTATTCTGCTCTTTGTTGTTAGCATTCCCATCTGCCGCCTGATTTCCTTGATCATTAACCATCAATTCTGGATGCAAACACCAACATTCAATCTCCTCAGGACCTTGTAATCTACACTTCTTACAGTACTTAGTCTACATATCATACTTAATTGTTACCCACTTTGTCCTTATTTCTCCAGATGATTCATTTAAATATTTATCCTAACTTTCTTAAGATGATCAGCTAACAAATCCACAAGAAATTTAACCCTTGCATAACTAGGTCTAGTCTTATTGATTGTAGCTGTATCTAGGTGAAGTGGTTTCCCAGCAACTGAAGCAAGTGAAAATAAATATTCCTTCACAAAGAAAGTAGGTAACAGGCCTGGAAAAGAGATCCATGCCATGGCAATTGGAGTCTCTTCTCCAGCTTTAAACTTGGCATCATAGATGAGTGGACGTAACTGATATTCATAACCATTCTTGTCTTTGACAGAACAACACCCTTCGACGTAAAATCAATGAAATCTTGCCATAAAGTAAGTCTAATGAGCAAACGCCTATCTCTAAGTAATCCAATACTATATTCTCCCTTGATTCCACATTGAGCAGGTACAATGCGATAGATTTCTTGCAACTCTGGCCATCCATACGCAAATTTTCCAACCACAGCATATTGAAGTCCTTCTATAACATTCATTCGCTCAACTTCTGCCTCTGTAAACTTGACTAATGGTTGTCCATTCAAAAATGATGCGTGTCTCAATGGAATAGGATCAACAGATGAGACACGTTCATGCATGACTGCATTAATAGTGCTAGGCTTTAGTATGTAGGAGTAATCCATGGGTGTTTCTGATTGTGTAGTAGGGTTAGGAACTATAGGAGAAGGTTGGGGAGGCAGACCAGCCATTGGAGGAGGCTCGCCGCCGGCCGAAGAGGCCATTGACGTAGGGTTTTGGCTTCAAGTTTTTAGGGTTTTTGCATGAGAGAGAAGAGAGCATTTATTTTTTTACCTGTTCTACACCCTAAACCTTGTTTTGGTATTTGATTGATGATTTCAAAGTGAAATATTGGGGGCTTTATCTAAAATTTCATAAAGTTAATTTTTTGAGTTTTGAACATCGACTCGGAGTAGAATTTGAGTGAAACTTGTATGGTTGGACTCGTAATTAAATGGGTTGTCGGATTTTGTGAGTTTTATCGGATTTGGAGGTTCGGGCCTAGGTTTAACTTTTTGGTTGACTTTGGACTTTTGATTAAAGATTCGACCTTTATCAATTGGGTTCGTTTCCTTTTGCATTATATGATGTTCTCGAGTTTCTTTTGGCTAGTTTCGAGCCGTTCTGAGGTCCGTACGCAAGGGATGGCATTTCTAGAGTATTGTTTGGCTTCCTCGATATTGTATTCGGTTTGTTCGAGGTAAGTAATACTTCTAAACTTGGTACTGAGGGTATGCATACCTGAATATACGAGTTATGTGTTGGATTTGAGGTGATGCACATGCTAAGTGATGGGCGTGTGGGCATGCACCGTATGAATTATAACTCGATTGATTTTGTGGTACTGTATAGTTATCTATCTTGTTTCTATCAATGAAATTCCTATGTGTTAGAGTAATTGAGCTGTGATCCATGTTAGAAATCATGTTTAAGCCATATATGCCATGCCCCGACCTTGTGGAGCGCGACCGGTGCTCCACAAGGTTACCCCGGTCAAGCAAGCCTGCACAATGTCATCTACCCAACTCACCCATGATTAAAGAGATGAATACATTTCATTAGCTAGGCAGTAAGAGGTCATGTGAATAACACTAGTTCATTTCCATTAGTTACGTCATTAACAAGTTCCCATAGCAATACATTATACATTCATAGTGAAAGCGGAACAGATGGTACAATTACAATAAGTAAAGTTCAACCTTCCTAAAACAAGATATAACCCACACTATGTCTACGGAACCTCTAACATAACCAAAGAGTGATAAGACAGTGTCGGCAACAAGGTCCCGGGTATACCTCAAAATTCTATATACAAAGGATAAGAGATACAGGACCCCAAAGTGCAGTGGGGCTCACCAAGTCAGTTGAGGAGAGGGTATGGTGCTATCACGTATCAACACCACCTGCTATGGAACCACCTGCATCCATTAAAGATACAACTCCCCCGGCAAAATGGATATTAGTACATATGAAATAGTACTAGTATGTAAATGTAAGCACCCTCTCAATAGAAGGAGTAACAATAAACGGAGAAAGAAACATGAAATAAATAACAGACTCAAGTAGTAACAAAGCGTGATATTAGGGAAATGTAAATTTCAAGCAAGTTCAATATTTTAAATTGGAAGACCTTTAGCACCGATATACCACCGTGTTTTAGCACGGAGTCTAATATCTACCCGATCGAATAAGCCGTCTCACCTCGAGACATCCACTCACAATACCACCATGTACGCAACATGGCGTCGGATCTCTACCCGATCAGCTAAGCCGTCTTACCACAATGCCTTGTGGGTTGACATCACATATTGCTAGCAATAATCACATCCCATTCAAGGGGAAACATCTCCACACATCAATATCATCCCATATAAGGGAAAACAACTCCATCACATTAATACAGGAATTTACCCTTCAATTACTCCTACACCGCCACGTGTAGTTTCGGGGTTAAATTATTTTGACCTACCCTTCCTCGGCGATTAAACGATACTCCCAAAACTTTTATTAATAAAATGATTTATCACTCATTTTATATTCTTTTACATGTTGTTCATTTTATTGGCACCATTGGCCATAATGCAATACCATTCTTGACACGTGGCCACACATCTTATTTCATGCTCTCTTTTTTTACTTTCATATACCATTGTGGATACTCTACAACAAGGCTTTTCAAATCAAAACATTAAACATATATTTGAGCAATTTAGTGTCTTAGGAACACATGATTTCTTACACAATTGACATGATACCTTTCACTAGAAACATGTTTTTAAATCACAATACAATGCCACACATCCCATACTTAAACCACATTCTCAAACGGTAACTCAAATTTACAAGAATCTTTAGGGTACAGATTGAATGCATACTTACTTTGACACGCAGCTTATTCGAATTAATCAATTTATAATAAGCATCCCGGGATATACAAGGATATTGCGGGGTCAATTCTAAGAGAAGAGTTAAGCGAACATACCTCGCCTTGAGCTTTTAAACTACTATATTTTTGCAGAAGTCTTAGCCACTTAGATCTATTTAGAGATATAGAAAAATTGAACATAAATTAGGAAGAGTTCATAGTTCCATCTCACTTGCGCATTCTATCAAACACTAGGTGTGCATTAAGGTTTCAAGGTCTTCCTATGGTGGATTCTTTCATCCTACCACCCAAAGTTTACTCAAACTCAACAATCTTCCCACTACCCTTAATGGTACATGCATGTAAAATAAACAACTCCCACACCCAAAAATTTGTCACGACCCAAACCGATGGGCCGCGATGGGCACCCGATACCCTACTCAACCGAGTACCAACATAACATATCTTTTCATATCATACTATCATAGATAACTGAGCCGGAGAGGCTGCCGTGAGATAGGTATAATACAACATGTAATACCAACTTATACATAATACATATGAGCCTATAAGAACAAAATAATCACTCGTACACTGAACATAGGGCGACAAGGCCATACAATCTTTTACGTACATGACATCTATCTACAAGCCTCTAAGAATACATTATTGTCATAAAGGTCGGGACAGAGCCCCGCCATACCAAACAACACACATCTAAATCATACTGACCAAACAAGAAACTCCAGAGTAAATGGAGTACACCAACATCTTCCGCTGAGCTGATCACCTACTTGGAGGACTCTCGACCTATCTATCGAGACCTGCAGGCATGCAACGCAGCGTCCCTATGCAAAAGGGACGTCAATACAAATAATGTACCGAGTATGTAAGGAATTAAAATCAGTAAATAATAGACATGATAGAAACATGGAGTAAAAGACTCAACATGTAAATCTGAATAACTGTGTGAATCATTGATATACAATGCCATGCATATGTACATGCGTTCATAACATTATTAAGCCTCTAAGGGCTTCCCATCATATCATCTCGGTCACTGTGGGCAAATCATCAACGTATTCCAGCTGATCAGGTGGTGGTGCGTATATAATGACGTAACCTTTTCCATATCCCATATACATATATATACATATATATCCGCGTATATAACGCCATCTGGTCATGGGTCAATGTGCATGTAAAAATGCATGAAATGCATATAAAAAACGTTAATAAGACTTCTCGGAATGTCATAAAAATAATATGCCTGTCGAATAAATTTTATCAAATACGTATTTTTCTGAGACCCATGAACAGAAGATATAATAATAATTCACATGGGAAATCAAGAATATAGACACCCTTAGTATTTCTATGAATAGAATCATTTATCGAAGTTGTGCATTTGCTTGTTTCGTTCGTGTCGTATAGATCATGCCAAAAAGAAAGAAGGGATAACCTTAACATACCTGAACCGATTCTCTTGACAATCCCTTTAATACCGTCTTTTGCGACGAAACACGTAACTGCGGATCGAAGTAGGAAAAAAATCCGTATGATGTTCTTGAGAAAGATTGCACTGTACTCTCTTATAATTGCAAAATCTCATAATCGTTCTCGTATTCTGTGTATGATTCCCTTAGCTAGTTGATTAGCTCGTCTAGGACTCCTCCTCTCCTCCCTGCTTCTAGTTCTTACTGATTGGGAGGTGCTATTTGGTCCTGAGGGTGATGATGTGGAGGAGGTAATGGAGTTGTGCGGACAATGGGTGTGTTCATTAGAAGCTTGTAGAGTGAATGATTTGTCATGGTTGTTCAAATGTTCTGGCTTCTCAAGGAGCACATAAGGATTCTGATTAGTTTCAGACTTCTCACATTCAAAAGTTACGTTGTTCTTGACATTTTCTTGAGATTTTATAATGTCACTGGAGGGATTGGAGTGCACAAGTGATTCCGGGACAGGGCGTTCAGTACATATAGAGTCTATTTGCATTGCAATTGGTTGTGATTGCGTATTCGAATTAAGTAAGCCTATAAGAGGTTCTTCCATGGACAGTTGGGGAGTTGAATCTTCCAAGTGTGCAGAGGTATTAGTATTGCTAGTGATTAGTGAAGCAACTAGTAGTCTGAATATTATTGATGTTTTGAGGATACGTACTAGTAGTGGTAATATTAGTTCTTTCCATATTAGTATCTTTAGCATTATTTTTTTAAATACTCAATACTAGGAGAGTCATCATTGGAAGCTTCTTCATTAGCAACGTAATAGCCACTAATTTTACGCATAACAGTGGGAGAGTAGGTAGTTTTTGTCTTAACTGAAGCCTCCAAATTATTATCAATAATATTTCCACATTTGGCTTTGTTTGTAATAGACACCACCTTATGGTCAGACGTGTCTTTCAAAGCTAGAGAGTTTTCCATGCATTTTTCATAATTGTTTTTATTTTTTTTTAATTACAGGTAGAACTATCCAAAATCGTGGGCTGATTATCTAAGGACAGAAAATGGTTTTCTAAAACCAGATTTTCTTGAGATGAAGATTTCCTAGCATCAGATATTAGATGCACATCCTTTTTGTGCTTGTCAAACAAAGTAATAGAATCCCCAATTTTGATTGTTTCCCTGTGATCTCCATTGTTATTAATTTGGAGCATTGCTCCGTTGACCTTGGTAATTGTTCACATATTGATCCTCTTCACTTTGATCGTCATAAGCGTCATCTTGGTTGTACCCACTACCCCTTTGCTCAAATCGATCATAATCGTGTGGAACTTGTTGACCTCTTTGTCTCCTCTTGTTAATCATTACATTCACTCCTTCCATGGCATTTACTTGCTTTGGCCCCTGAACTTGCTGAAGTTGTGCATTGGCTAACCGATTCATGGTAGTTGTCAACTCTGCTATGGCTTGTCCGTGATCATGGAGTTCCTTGTGAAGGTGGATAATATTAGGGTCACC
>AWOL01S0004933.1:16390-50151 GCA_000715115.1 Nicotiana otophora | reverse complement strand
GCGGGTTCATGAAGTTACCCCCTACGAGCCGATTCACCACACACTAGTTAGTTGTGTTGATACCCCTACAAAAGGTTTGCTGGATCATTGCTTCAGTCATATCGTTGTTGGGGCACTCTTTGACCATTTTACGGTACCGTTCCCAAATCTCATGTAACAGTTCATTTGGCTCTTGTTTAAAAGCAAGGATTTCATCTCTCAATGTTGCCATATGTCCCAGAGAAAATAACTTCGCTATGAACTTCTCGGCCAACTCATCCCAAGTGGAGATGGAATAGTTGGGTAGCCTCTCAAGCCAATCTAAAGACTTCCCTATAAGTGAGAAAGGGAAAAGCCTTAACCTCAAAGCGTCCTCAGATACATTTGTCTGCTTGCTCCCCCAGCATGTGTCTACAAAACCTTTGAGACGTGGAGCTCCGGTGATGAAACCCCTTTGTTCCAATAGAGTAAGCATGACATTGGTTATTTGAAAATTGCCTGCCAGAATCTGGGGCGAGACAATTGCACTTGCGTAGCCTTCATTGGGCAACACCCGGTGTGCTGCCCTTGGAGGAGGTGGGGGAGGGTTTGGAACGTTGTCATGAGGCGGGCGGCCTCTTCTTTGAACTTGAGGTTCAAGGTGAACCTCATCCACTTCATTTTCATCTACCTCCTCCCTCTGAGGAATATGTCCGAGGACCTCGTTATTAGCCATTTGGTACCTAAAAGTAGTTGACACACACAAATTAGAAAAACGGAAGAAAAGAAAAACAAAACACATGAATAGTTAGATATATAGCTAAGACCATCTAACTCCCCGGCAACGGCGCCAAAAATTGATCGCGTCCAAGCCTCCACTACTATTGATTAGCGAGGATGGTCGATGCAGTTTTACCCAACAAGGTCGGGATCGAATCCATAGGGAGTTAATTTATTTGGAATTAGATTTATATCTAAGTCTAGCTACGTGTTTTGTTCCTAATTGCACTTCCAAACATGAAGGTGTTGATTCTACATCTATTATTATTTCTATTATATGCTAAGATTAAAGCTTAGTACAATATTTTTGATGTTGGATTTCAAGTGTTTAAAAGGACTAGGGTAGTGAATTTCGCCTAGGTGGACATCTAACGGGTAGTAAGAATCTAGGGCAAGTTTGATTAATTTGGGATCGTAATATAGACATCACACCCAAGTACTCACTCTATATCTCTCGATTGTTTCAGTGATTTAGCCCAATTTGGCTTTCTCAAGTCCAACTGGGTATTCATACAAGTCATGTATTATTAGCTCAAGTCGGGTATTACTAACTCTAGGTTTAACCCTTTAATTAGGGCTATCAATTTCTTGAGTTCACCCCAATTCCTTGTTAGCCTGGTTTTTCCAAACTTAATCCTTCTTTCTCAAGAATAAACCAAATCATAAAGGCATGAATCAGTGTTTGCAACCACTAATTCTATAATTCTAGCAATAACTAGGCTAAATATCATTAACCCATAAACATTCAAGCCCTAAAATTCAAGACCTATTAAATACCCACAATAGGATTGAGTCACAACCCTAGCGATGGGTCTAGCTACTCATAATAATAGTAGAAATCAAAGATAAAGAGAAGATATAATCCATAATACTAAATTATAAGATGAAAATCTAATGTTGTAATGTAAATCTTGTACAAAATTGCCCAAAAAGAAAAACCTAGCCATCTCACGTACTCAGCAAAAACATAATATAACCTAAAATTGACAAAAAGATCTATTTATACTAAGCTGAGATTTTCGGACAAAAATACTCCTGCGGAAGTTTCGCGGCAGCGTATTTTTGACCGTGGCCGCACACTTGCTTTCGCGGCCGCGTAATTCTGATCGCGGTCCGTGTTTCTTCACATCTGGACCTGGGTTGAACCTTGTTTCGCGGACCGCATAATTTCTACCACATCTGCGTGAGAGACTTTCGTGGCCGCGTAATTTTGCCGCGGACCGCCCTTCTCATTTTTGCTTGGATTATGCACTCTCTGAACCTTAGCAATCGCGGTCCGCAAAATTCTCATCGTGGTCGTGCTGGTACTTTCGCAGCCGCATCTTCTTGTCGCGGTCCGCCTTCCTGGTTGTGCCCAAAAAACCATCTCTCTGATTCTTCATATCGCGGACCGTGAAATAATGGCCGCGTCCGCGTTGATACTTTCGCGGCCGCACTATTTTGTCGCGGTCCGCGTTCCACACCTCTTGGCCCAATTTTGGTTTTTGTTCAATTTTTGACTCCTTTATGAGTTGATTATGGCTCCTTTGGCTCATTTTGAACAATCCCTTCACGCATTTTTGGCCCAAAACACAACTAAAAGAGAGTAATTAATAGGCTAAAATCCCTACTTATCATCAAGTCTGCGATCGCAAAACTGATATGCGGACCGTAGATGTGCCGTGGAGTGAAGCAGAAACCTGAGCTAATTTTGGGACCAATATGCGGTCCATTTTTCGGCCGCATAATCATTTCGCAGGCCGCGCCATCCGTCGTAAAATCCCACATAAATATTGCGGGAGGGATGTTCTGCGGAGTATTATGCGACTGCAGAATAAGTCTGCGGACCACAAACCGGTCGCAGAGTGAAGCAGAAAATGCCATTTCCGGAGGGCCATTATGTGGCCCATTTTGCGGACCGCAAAAGCTTTATGCGGCTGCATATGTGACCACAGATTTGCATTGGGGCTTCAATTTTTTTTTTTTTGAACCCGACCCCATTCTTATAAAACAACCTTACGGATCATTTTAGAAGGTTAAAATTACATTTTTAGAGAGAGGGAGTGCCATAGCGTGAGAGGGGAAGTTCTTAAACTCATTATTCATCAATTCTTGCTCAAAGTTGAAGAATTTGCAAGAAGAATTCACCAGGTCTTCATTCTAGAGGTAAGGTTCTACTCCATAGCCCTCAATTTTGTGATATTAACTGAAAATAGGCAATAAGACAAGTAATTCTTGGGTGTGAGAGTTGTTTATTTTACATGCATGTACCATCAAGGGTAGTGAGAAGATATTTGAGCTCTTTTGAGTTAACTTTGTGTGGTGGGATGAAAACATCCACCATAGGAGGACCTTGAAACCTTAAAGTATACCTAGTGTTTGATAAAATTCTCAAGTGAGATGAAACTATGAAATCCTTCCTAATTTGTGTTCAATTTTACTATATCTCGAAATAGATCGAAGTGGCTAAGATTTTCAGAGCATTGTAGTAGTTTAAAAGCTCAAGGCATGGTATGTTGGCTAAACTCTTCCCTTAGAATTTACCGCACATTATCCTTGTAAGTCTCGGGATGCTTATTATAAATTGATTAATTCGAATAAGTTGTGTGTCAAAGTAAGTATGCGTTCAATCTGTACCCTAAATATTCTTGTTATGTTGAGTTACCGTTTGAGAATTTGGTTTAAGTATGGGCTGTGTGGCATTGTGTTGTGATTTAAAAACGTGTTTCTAATAAACGTTATCATGTCAATTGTGTAAGAAATCACATGTACCTAAGACCCTAAATTGCCCAAATATGTGTTTAAAGTCTTGATTTGAATGGCCTTGTCATCGAGTATCCACAATGGTATTTGAAAGTAAAAGAAGAGAGCATGAAATATGATGTGCGGCCACGTGCCAAGATTTGTATTGCATTATGGCCAATGGTGCCAATGAAATGAACGACATGTAAAAGAATATGAAATGAGTGATAAATTCTTTTATTAATAAATGCTTTTGGAGTATCGTTTAATCACCGAGGAAGGGTAGGTCAATATAACCTAACCCCGAAACTACGCGTGCCGGTGTAGGAGTAATTAAGGGGTAAATCCCCGTGTTAATGTGATGGGTTTGTTTCCCCTTAAATGGGATGATAGTGATGTGTTGAGATGTTTCCACTTTAATGGGATGTGATTATTGCTAGCAAGAAGTGATGTCGACCAACACGACATTGTGGTGAGACGGCTTAGCCGATCTGGCGGAGATCGGATATCATGTCGCGCACACGGTGGTATTGTGAGTGGATGTCTCGGAGTGAGACGGCTTAGTCGATCGGGTAGAGATCAGAATCCATGCTAAAACACTGTGGTATATCGGTTCTAAAGGTCTCCTAATTTAAAATATTGAACTTGCTTGAAATTTACCTTTCCCCTAACATGACGCTTTGTTATTATTTGAGTCTCTTAATGATTTCATATTTCTTTCTCCGTTTATTGTTACTCGTTCTATTAAAAGGGTGTATAGCTTTACATACTAGTACTATTCCATATGTACTAACGTCCCTTTTACCGGGGGCGCTGCATCTTTAATGGATACAGGTTGTTCCATAGAAGGTGGTGTTGATCTGTGAGAGAAGCATACCCTCTCCTAAACTGACGTGATGAGCCCCACTAGGATTTGCGTTCCTGTATATCTTATCCTTTGTACATAGCATTTTGAGATATAGCCGGGGCCTTGTTGCGGCACTGTCTTAGCCCTTTTTTGGTAATGTTAGAGGCTCCGTAGACATAGTGTGGATTGTATCTTGTTTTGGGAAGGTTGTACTTAACTTGTTGTAAATGTACCATCTGTTCCACTTTCACTACGAATGTATAATGTATTGCTTTGAGAACTTGTTAACAACGTAACTAATGGAAATGAACTAGTTTTGTTCACATGACCTCTTACTGTCTAGATAATGAAATGTATTCATCTCTTTAATCATGGGTGAGTTGGGTAGACGATATTGTGCATGCTTGCTTGACCTGGGTAACCCTGTGGAGTGCCGGTCGCGCTCCCCAAGGTCGAGGTGTGACAAGCTTAGTATCAGAGCCTAAGGTTTTAAAGTGTCTTAGGATGTCTTAGAGTCATGTCTAGTAGAGTCCTTCATATCGGTGTGTTATTGACAACATCTATAATTAGGAGGCTACTTGGATATTTAGGAATAATACCCTTATTTGATATTGTAGATCGTGCAATAAAGCTGATTGTAAGACTGTTCCTCCTCTAACTTGTGCATTGCTCTAATTTTCAGTACATGGCGCCTAGGAAGAAAACAAGAACTGGTCAAGGATCGAATGCCACCCCAGGAGTGGTAGTTGATTCATTACATGATGATGCGAGTAAGCGGCCGAGGGGTGAGAGAATTCCCCCGACTACTACACTGCCTGATTCTACTACTCCTGATCAGACCGCACCTCTCTCTACACCTACTAAGGGTGCAACTATTCCACCCCAGACTGATATCCCAGTTCCACCACCAGCCCCAGCTTCCGATTCCGGTGTATCTGACGGGGATATCAGAGGAGCCATACAGATGATGGCTCAGATAGTGGCTTGCCAGGCCCAGAGATCAAATATTGCACCCACTTCTTCTAGTCAGCAAGGGGATTCCGTGAGTTCTAGGGTGAACATATTTCTCCAGTTGGATCCTCCAGTGTTCACAGGTACTGATCCTGAGGAGGACCCCCTGGATTTTATTGATGAGATGCACAAGACCCTCCGAGTTATGTGTGCTACGGAGACAGAGGGAGTGGAGTTGGCCTCCTACCACCTGAAAGGGGTGGCCTATTCTTGGTTTGAGATGTGAGAGGACTCCCATGAGGAGGGGAGCCCTCCGGCGAGGTAGAGTGAGTTTGTCGATGCTTTCATTGATCATTTCTAAGGTAGCCAGTGCCACCGAGTTCGAGAGCCTGAAACAAGGTAGCATGAGTGTATGGGAGTATTATATGAGATTTGCGTGCCTGTCCAAATATGCCATCTACATGTTGCCCACTATGGAGGCTAGAGTGCACCGGTTTGTGCAGGGCCTTAGCCCCTTGGTTATTAATGAGGCAGCTACAGCTGCCTTCAATTCTGACATGAACTATGGTAAGATGGAGGCATTTTCTCAAGCCATAGAGACCCGCAAATTGAAGATCAGAATAGAGCGAGAGGGAAGTAACAAGGCCCAGTCTGCGGGCAACTTTGGTGGTTCTTCTAGTAGTGGTGGTGGTAGGTCAGCATTACGGGCAAGGTCGTCAGGGCCCTCCTAGTCTTTCCCTCAGTCTTCGGTCAGTGCACATCTATCGGGGCCCAGTCTGCAGTAGGGGAGCCACTTTAGGCCCAGCCAGTGCAACAGGGGATTCTACCAGCAAGGTCGGTCTCGTGGGAAATTTCAATAGTAGCGGAGGCCGCCATGCCCTAAGTGTGGGAAGATGCACTTTGGGGCTTGTTTCATGGACCAACTTGTATGCTTTGAGTGTGGTATGAGGCGTCACATTCAGAGGGAATTTCATTCGTCTCACCAGAGCATGGGCAGGGGTACAGCACAGCCAGCGAGCTCTGCAGCTACTACATCTGCAACACCTCCTCCGGCTCGAGGCAATCTAGCACCCGTAGGGCGTGGTGCAGCTAGGGGTTGTGCACAGAGTTCGGAAGGACCTAGCCGTTTCTATGATATGAAGGGTTGCCATAGTTCAGAGGCTTCTCTATATGTCGTCATAGGTATATTGACTGTCAAATCTCATGATGTGTATGCTCTTATTGATCCCAGTTCCACCTTGTCCTATGTCACTCCCTATGTTGCTATGGAATTTGGAAGAGAACCAGAATCGCTTCATTAGCCGTTCTCTGTATCTACTCCGGTTGGTTAGTCTATTATGGTCGTACGGGTTTATAGAGACTGTGTTTTCACGGTGCGTGGTTGGTAAACCATGGCCAATCTTATTGAATTGGGGATGGTTGATTTTGACGTAATCATAGGGATGGACTGGCTTTATTCATGTTTTGCTAAGCTTGATTGCCGAACTAGAACGGTTAGATTTGAATTTCCAAATAAGCTAGTTGTTGAGTAGAAGGGGGATGATGTGGTGCCAAAGGGTAGGTTTATTTCTTACCTTAAGGCCACCAAGATGATCAACAAGGGGTGTATTTACCATTTGGTCCTGGTTACGGACACCGACGCTGAGGCACCTACACTTGAGTTTGTACCAGTTGTGAATGAATTTTCAGAGATCTTTCCTGATGAACTCCCTGGGATCCCGCCAAACAGGGAGATTGATTTTGGGATTGATGTGATGCCAGGCACGCAACCTATCATTCCTTGTCTTTCATCATTATGTTCTTTGAATCCCTTCAACCTTCTCTTTCTTTTTGATGTATTTAGTTTTGGCTTTTCTTCCTTTTCTTTGCCCTTCCTTTTCAACAATTCTTTTTCTTCTTTGAAACTTTTATCACTTTCAAATTACTCGTCTATCCCCCAAATTTATGCTTTTGCCAATTCTTCATCATGAATGCTAAGGAAAGATTGGGTGCTAAGAGAGGGTCATTATAGAACGGATAAAGGCTTGTAATGTGGCTATTGAATGAAAAAGGCTTAGGCTCAAAGGGGTTGACTAGGGATATCATATTGGTAGGCTACAGAAGCTTTCAAAGTTCAACTTGGACCAAGGAGAGCCTACAATCATTTCTCAAGTCGAACTACACTTAGAATTTCGCCTAGACAAACATTCAGGGCAATATCTAGACTTATTGGCACGGGAATTGGACTTGCAATTCAGTACCTCACTTCTCAAGCCGCTGGATTGTTAAAGAGAAAACATTCTAGGGCCCACAACAACCCTAGCTAAGATTTAAAAATCAAAAATGGCTCAAGGAAACAACTCGATGATTATTTTAGCCAACGAAAGAGTCTAAAGGTCACAACTAGAGCTAATATTTGCCAATAAATTTGTCTCTAACCATGAGGTCGAAGGTAAATGTGTTAGAACCAGGTGAAACCTGCTTGAAACACTTTTATTCATTACTACTACTATATGCACCAAAACAAAAAGAAAACGGACTCGATCCCTTAAGAAGATTGTCACGCCATCCATCGTTGGGAAGAGCCACCCGGTTCATACAACCTCCACCTTTGGAAAGAACCATGGCACTAAGAAAACTAAAGGCTTATTGATCATGCAGAAAGTAAAAAGAGGCTAAAAACTCAAAAATAAGCTACTAAAGGAAATTAGAAGCTAAGCTATTAAGGAAAAATACGAAAGAAGTTATAAAGTAAACTACGGAAAGTAAAAATGAATATGTACAATAATGGAGTGAAACGAATATATAGAAAATGAAAATGAATATATACATCGAATGGTAAAGTTCTATACATACAAAAAGTGAAAAAACAACGAAAGTGAAACTAGCGATAAATAAAGGTAAAGAAAAATAGTATCATAATTATTACATACCAATTTTATCAAATCATCACCAAATCAAAACGGATCCCCCCCCCCCCCCCAAATAAAAGATAGCATTGTCCTCAATGCTAATATCAAAATTCGATCATGGAAGGGTTAGAGAGTAAAGAAAATTCCCTATGTGGTCTCTGTCTGTATGGGATCATCAGCTCCCTTTGGGTCCTCTAACTGGATCTCAAAATCCTTTGACTGGGGGACCACAAATCTTCTAACTGGAGCTCTGTCTGCCTCATGCTCTGCTGCCTATGTTGGTGGCGCAGTCTCCTCCATAAGCAAGTCAAGTGGGATGTCTACAACATAAGTGAAATTCTCTATCTCCCTCTTTAGCTTCTCCACTAACTCTTTTGAGGCCTGAGTTTTTCTCATCTTCTTTACCTGTTTGCCCAGATCCTTGATCACCTTGCCATGAGTATCCAAAGTCTCCGGGATCTTCATTTAGTTGTCCAAGAGCTTCTTCTGGTTGGCCAGAAGCTCCATCAATAAATCATCCACTGATGGAGGTATCTGAAGCTGTGCCGGGGCTGACTGTGCTGCTAATGCACTGGATAAGACAGACAACTTTGATGTAGCTGCCTGCATCCAGTTGTTGATGCTGGATAAGTTATGAGAAACCCGTAGTGCAGTCTGGGGGTAAGTAGATGATGGGGGCATAGATAGTGGCACAGTGATGGATGGCCCGTATGAAGGAGGAGGCATGGCAGCTAAAGGTTCTTATGTTGTGTAATGCTCTGGCCCAGTGGCTACTACCCTTGGCTCTTCAGACTGGCCAGTAGAGGTAGTGGCTTTACCCTTTGCTTTAGGGTTGTCCAGTCCTTGAAGGCTATAACAGGAGAAAGGTTTCTTCGGTTTCACCTTCGTGTCATAGTGCATTCCCTCTACCCCTTGGTCCTCAAGATACATAGTGATGAAGTTGGGGTAGGGGTTAGGACCTTTCTTCTTTTCCGGCTCATTTGGAGATGTGGTGGGACATGAGGTTCCCCACATTGATTGGAAACCCTGCCATGATGGAAGCTATTAGGATCTCCCGGGAGAGTGGGATGTCACTATCATGATGGCTAGTGTCACGCCCCAAAAATCGAAGAGCGCGACCGGCGCTCAACCGAGTGAACCCGACCGAGCAGGCCTATTAGATTTCTTCTACCCAAACTCATTCATGAATAAAGAGAATATATGTTTTCCTTAATTAAACAATAAAGTGGTCATGTCTGCAATTACCAATTTCTTACTAATAGTTTCATCATTTTTAAAGTCTGAAATGGACAAGTAATACAACCACAACATAATATAGTTTGTCTTTCCCCAACACCAATACACAACCCACACTATGTCTACAGAGCCTCTATGGATAAAGCAGAGTACAATGATAATGCCGGTAACAAGGCCCCGGCTATACCTCAATCATAATACATAAAGATCAAAAGATACATGACCACAGGATAAAGTGGGGTTCACCAAGTCAGCTGGGAAGAAGGTGTACTGCTATCACAGATCAATGTCTCCTGCTGTGGAACCACCTGTATCCATTTAAAGATGCAGCACCCCCGACAAAAGGGACGTTAGTACCGCCGAATAGTACTAGTATAAAAACTAAACACCAATTTAAGAATTTAGAAATACAAGATAATTATGATGAACCAGTGCTGCAATAGAATAATATAGATAACTGTCTCAACCATAGCGAGCTTATTAAAAGCTATCAACAACATTTATAGAATTTAAGATGAGATCCTATGTAACCATCATCACACAAAGCGGCCCTGCCGCCTCACCCGATGTATGCAGGTGGAGGTGTACGCACAATACCACAACTCTAATCAAGCGGCCCTGCCGCCTCACCCCGATGTATGCGGGTGGATATATAACCACAGTACTAAGAACTTACACAAAGCGGCTATGCTGCCTCACCCCAATGTATGCGGGTGGTGGTGCCACAACAATACCAAAACTATACACAAAGCAGTCGTACCGCCTCACCCCAATGTAAGAGGGTGGAGGTGCCGTCCCACAATATCATAATTCCTACTCAAAGTGGTCATGCCACCTCACCCCAATATATATGCGGGTGGAAGTGTATCACAATCACGATCTCTCTACCATAATCCCCACACAAAGCGGTCATGCCGCCTCACCCTAATGTATGCGGGTGGAGGTGTATCAAAATCACAGTCTCTACACAACTTGGCATAATACCTTTCACATAAATCACAACTAGAAATTATAACATGTGGATACGTAATCCATAGTTTGGGACACATCCTCAATTTATAATGCAATATGATAAGGGCATTTGAAATACGAATAGAACATATATTTTCATCATAAAGCTGATTGGAATACTCGATTTATAATCAACATCTCGGAACTCACAAGGATAATGAGAATTCCAACTCTTAAAGAAGAGTTTAGACAACATACCTCACTTGAACTTCCTTACACTCTAAATGTTCCGCAATTCTTAGCAACTTCAATCTATTTTAGAAATATAACAGATTAAACCAAAATTAGGAAGATGATCACGGTTCTAGCTCATTTGAGCATTTTATCAAACACTAGATGTGCATTAAGGTTTCAATATCCTTTTATGGAGGATTCCATCATCCCACAACCCAACCTTTACCATTTTTAGCTCAACAATCTTTCTACACCCCTTGATAACACATGCATGTACAATAACCAACCCTCTTGCCCAGAAATTATCTTGCTTATTATCCATTTCTACACAAAATTTGAAATTGAGGGTTAGGGTGTAGAATCTTACCTCTAGGATGAAGACCTAGTGAGTTTCCCTTCTCAATCTTCCAAAACATGGGCAAGAATTGAAGAACAATTATTGGAGAACACCTTCTCACTCTAGGGCACCCTCTCTCACTCTAAAATATCAGATTATCTCTCAAAAATAGCCCAAAACGTGTATTCAACAAAGTAGGGTCGGGTATTAAAAACCCAAAAATGAAGCTCCGGAACAGGTTCTGCGGTCACATATGCGACCGCATAATGGTTATGCGGACTGCATATCGGTCGTATATTGGTGTCCAAAGTTGGCGAAAATATGTCTGTGTATGCGGTCACTATGTGGTCCGCATAACTGTTATGTGATCGTATAATGCACCGCAAAACAGTTATGCGGTCGCATAATCGACTGCATAATTTCCCCGGACTGGCCCTTCTCCTGCTCACTTCTGCGGCCATTATGCGGCCCGCAGAGTGATTCTGCGGTTGCATAATGGACCTCAAAATTATATTTTTCTGCCAAATATTTTCCTTTTCATTCTCGTGCATTGTTCAGCCCAAAACGTCCGAGTCGCGGCGAGCAAGCTCGCCGCGAAGAATTTCTATAACCCTCAAACACGTAAGCCTAGTCCGGCACCATAAAACACTATTTGTTTTGCAAATTTTACTAGGCCTTGCACTTAAGTACTTTGAAATTTNAGCAACTTCAATCTATTTTAGAAATATAACAGATTAAACCAAAATTAGGAAGATGATCACGGTTCTAGCTCATTTGAGCATTTTATCAAACACTAGATGTGCATTAAGGTTTCAATATCCTTTTATGGAGGATTCCATCATCCCAACCTTTACCATTTTTAGCTCAACAATCTTTCTACACCCCTTGATAACACATGCATGTACAATAACCAACCCTCTTGCCCAGAAATTATCTTGCTTATTATCCATTTCTACACAAAATTTGAAATTGAGGGTTAGGGTGTAGAATCTTACCTCTAGGATGAAGACCTAGTGAGTTTCCCTTCTCAATCTTCCAAAACATGGGCAAGAATTGAAGAACAATTATTGGAGAACACCTTCTCACTCTAGGGCACCCTCTCTCACTCTAAAATATCAGATTATCTCTCAAAAATAGCCCAAAACGTGTATTCAACAAAGTAGGGTCGGGTATTAAAAACCCAAAAATGAAGCTCCGGAACAGGTTCTGCGGTCACATATGCGACCGCATAATGGTTATGCGGACTGCATATCGGTCGTATATTGGTGTCCAAAGTTGGCGAAAATATGTCTGTGTATGCGGTCACTATGTGGTCCGCATAACTGTTATGTGATCGTATAATGCACCGCAAAACAGTTATGCGGTCGCATAATCGACTGCATAATTTCCCCGGACTGGCCCTTCTCCTGCTCACTTCTGCGGCCATTATGCGGCCCGCAGAGTGATTCTGCGGTTGCATAATGGACCTCAAAATTATATTTTTCTGCCAAATATTTTCCTTTTCATTCTCGTGCATTGTTCAGCCCAAAACGTCCGAGTCGCGGCGAGCAAGCTCGCCGCGAAGAATTTCTATAACCCTCAAACACGTAAGCCTAGTCCGGCACCATAAAACACTATTTGTTTTGCAAATTTTACTAGGCCTTGCACTTAAGTACTTTGAAATTTTTCCGGGGTGTTATAGCTAGGATCAAGCTGGCTGTATACAAATGTGCACCACCCTTTGGCTTCAAAGTTGAGGGTGTTTCTGGCGATTGTGACTCTAGCTGCGAGCCAGGATGGTGTTGTCCCTGGGATGGCTATTACTTCCGCTAGCCAATGACGAGATGCTTTATCTAGGGTCATCATCTCTAAATATTGTACAACTTCCACATCCTTAAAACCGGCATATTTGTTCTAGGTGTCACCATCAAACCGTATCTTCAAGTTCCGTATCTTTGTCACAGTGGTGCCCTTTTTGATGTGGGCAACATTTGCGTAGAACTCCATGACAAGGTACTCATTGGCATCCAGGATCTTGCTGGTGAAGCACTTCCACCCTTTTATCTCCTTAAACTGCATCTTGATATTTAGATTGTAAGGAAGGAGATCCCTGTCTATAAACTATCGCTCAAGGATGAACGATCTTTGGGGCCACCATTCCCGGAGTTTGAGGTATGCTTTCTTGATCACGAATATATCCGCCCACACCTCGGGTTTTCTTGATCTAGCAAGACCACCCACATTGGTATCACCCCCTCTCCCGTCATTCGGGACCTCGTCATCCTCATCTACGCTGATAGGAGCAGCAGTAGAGGCCGGAGTTGCAACAGGTCGGGAAGATGGCTCCGATGCCTCACTATCTCCCTCTGAGCCATCAGACGACCCAGAAGAGGAGGTACTTTCATCGATTAGGCGAAAGGGTTGTGATTGGGCCTCTTGTCGAGGTTGTGTAGGTTCCCCCTCAGAAATCTCCCGGTATGGGATATATTCACTTGTGTCTGATGAATCGGCAGAAGGTCTAGTGAGGGTTTTCTTTTTTGCTTATGATTCTTTGAGCTGCTAAGGGCAAAGCCTGCTTTCCTTTGCCCCGGCCTCGGGAGGATTCTGCCCTCCCTTTTGATTTGTCTGCTTCTCCACGAGATCACACCATTTTCTGCAAACACACAATTAGTGAAAGATAATTAGAATTGGGGTTCAATCATGCCTTAAAGAAGTACAGATGAAATGAAGAACATGGCTTCTCAAAACAGGGCATCCTGGACCGTAAAGAAGTGGACGCGGCCGCGGAATGTCCATCGCGGACCACAAAAAATTGAGCGTGGCTGCGAAGAGGTCAGGTTCAGACTCCTGACTCTCTGATCTTGGGCACACGCGAACCGCGAAAAATTTGACGTTGTCGCGAAAGCAATTAACAAACTCTTTGAAGTTCACAGGCGCGGACCGCGAAAACTTGAACGCAGCCGCGAAGGACCAACCGTGGACCGCGTAAAAGTAATCACGGACCGCGTAAAAGTAACTGCGGACTCTTAGAAATCACTCAGTAACTAAAAGCTGGGGTAGCGCAGACCGCTAAAAAATGAATGTGGCCGCCTACCCTATCGCGGACCGCGTAAAACTGACGGCGACCGTGAAATTCCAATAATATCGGTACTAAGAACACTGATAACTAGGGTTTTCACTAAGTGTTCAAAAATTAGTTCAATTAACCATGCAAAGTTAGTAACCCCAGCCCCTATTAGATATATAAATACTACCCATATGTATTTAAATATCAATTAAGCATTAATTTGAGATCATGGAATGCATCTAACCCTAACTAACAAAGAAACATTAAAACAAAGAGAGAAGAAAATAAAAATACAAAATCACATCATGGATTTGAACATACAAGTTGTAAGATTGTAGTAGGAAATGAACTCTTAATGTGAATGAGATGAAAATTGAGAGTAGGATGAGATGAACAGTGCTTTTTTCTGTACGGTGAAACATTAGGGTTCGAAAACTGTAAAATGTTTAAAGAACCCTTATTGATACTAATGAACTATCGAACCCTTATGTAGACCACCTTCAAGCACATGGGCGCGATCCCGGAATATTGGCCGCCGCCGTGAAATTCAACGTGGTCGCGATCTCTGAAGAATATTTTTGACAGTCCAACTTCATAGAGTTGGCATTTTGCTCTTATCAAGTATGCGTCTGTGGACAAAAATGTGATGTTGCGAAAGGCTCACGCAGACCACAAAATTTTGGGTGAGGTCCGCGAACATCCAACACTTAGCCAAATTTTTCCTGTCAAAATCCTGCACTGCATAACCAGTTCCTACATACACTTCACACCCAGTTAATCCAAAATAATGCCTAATCTAAGAAGAAGATCAAAAGAAAAAAAACGCATGAGTTGCCTCCCAAGAAGCGCCTGATTTAACGTCGTGGCACGACGCATGTTACCATCATCATTTGAAATAGATCAAGGCCACTACGTGGCTATCATCAATCTTGCCAAGGTAATGCTTCACTCGGTGTCCATTGACTCTAAAGATTTTACCATTTTTGGTTTACAAATCAAGAGCACCAAATGGAGTTACATGCACCACTTCAAAAGGGCCACTCCACTTTGACTTGAGCTTTCCCGGAAACATCCGTAATCGAGCGTTGAATAGAAGAACCAAGTCAATCTTCTTGAATTCTTTGTTCTGGATATAATTGTTATGTAAGTACTTCATCTTGTCGTTATATAAGGACGAGATGGAATAAGAATGGAACCGGAACTTATCAAGTTCATTTAGTTGCTTACCCCGGAGATTGGCAGCTACATCCCATTCAAGGTTCAACTTCTTCAGTGCCCGCATGTCCATGTGGTCTAATTCAGCCGAGAGATGGCATGCTTTTCCAAATACCAACCGGTACGGAGACATACCAATTGGAGTCTTGTAAGTTGTACGATAGGCCCATAAAGCATCGTCAAGTTTCCTTGACCAATTAGTCCAGTTTGCATTGACAGTCTTGGATAATATGCTCTTGATCTCCTTGTTGGAGACCTCAACTTGTCCACTAGCCTGTGGGTGATAAGGGGTTGGCACCTTATGATTAACACCATACTTAGAAAGTAAAGTGTCGAAGGCTTTGTTGAAAAAATGAGAACCCCCATCACTAATGATAGCCCTTGGGGTGCCGAACCTTGTGAATATATTTTTCTTTAAGAAAGCCACCACACTCTGTGCCTCATTGTTGGGCAAAGCCATAGCTTCAACCCATTTGGAAACATAATCAACAGCAACCAGAATATAAGTGTTCCCACATGAACTCACAAATGGCCCCATAAAGTTGATGCCCCACACATCGAAAATATCAATCTCATGAATAGTGGTGAGGGTCATTTCATTCTTCTTTGATATTCCACCAGCTCTTTGGCACTTATCACAATGCCTAACAAGCTCGCTAGCGTCTTTGTATAAGGTAGGCCAATAGAATCCACAGCTTAGGACCTTTGTAGCAGTTCTCGTCCCACCATGATGACCACCATAGGGCGAGGAATGACAAGCTTCAAGAAAACTCAATTGCTCTTCTTTCGGAACACATCTTCAGATAACACCATCATTGCAAATTTTGAAAAGATATGGCTCGTCCCAATTATAATCCAAACAGTCCCATTTGAGCGTCTTCCTTTGGTTTGAAGAGAGCTCATTCGGGATAATGCCGGTCACAAGAAAGTTAGCCACATCGGCGAACCAAGTTATCCCAGTCACAGGCACAGAGAAGAGTTGTTCATCCGAAAATGAATCATTAATCTCAAGGCCATCATGGAGCCTCCCCTCCTCTTCCAAACGGGACCAGCGGTCTGCCACTTGATTCTCACTTCTTTTTCGGTCCATTATTTCAAGTTCAAACTCTTGTAGACGAAGAACCCATCTCATCAACCTAGCCTTCGAGTCCTTTTTACTCATCAAATAACGAAGTGTCGCGTGATCGGTGTGCACAATCACTTTGGTACCCTTGAGGTACGGGCTGTACTTTTCCATGGAGAACACAATCACTAATAGCTTTTTCTCGGTCACCGTATAGTTGACTTGGGCATCGTCCATTTTTTTTCTTGCATAATAGACCGGATGAAATATCTTGTTGATTCTTTGCCCAATACCACTCCTACCACAACGTCGCTAGCATCACACATGAGCTCAAATGGCAAGCTCCAAGTGGGTGCGGTAATGATGGGAGTGGTACTCAACCTATACTTGGGTAGCTCAAAAGCTTTCATGCAATCATCATCGAACACAAACTTGGCACCTTTTTCCAACAACTTGCACAAGGGGTTCACCACTTTTGAGAAATCCTTGATGAACCTACGATAAAACCCTGCATGACCAAGAAAGCTCCTTATTCCCTTGACAGAAGTTGGAGGAGGGAGTTTTGATATCAATTCAATTTTTGCTTTGTCCACTTCAATACCGTTCTTGTAGATCTTATGGCCGAGGACAATGCCCTTCTCGACCATAAAGTGGCACTTTTCCCAATTAAGTACTAAGTTGGTCTCTTCACATCGGGCCAACACTTTGTCAAGATTATCCAAATATTCTTCAACGGAATCCCCCACAACACTGAAATCATCCATGAACACCTCGAGGGATTCCTCCACCATATCCGTAAATATTGCCATCATAAATCGCTGAAAGGTAGCCGGTGCATTACACAAACCAAACGGCATCCGTGAGAATGCAAATGTGCCATTCAGATAGGTGAAGGTGGTTTTCTCTTGGTCTTCAAGTGTAGTGAGAATCTGGTTGTACCCGGAATACCCATCCAAAAAGAAATAATAAGCACGCTCGGTAAGTCTATCCAACATCTGGTCGAGCAATGGCAATGGAAAATGGTTTTTGCAGGTCACTTTGTTCAGCTTTGTATAATCTATGCATACCCTCCAACTGGTGACATTTCTTGTGGGGATCAATTCATTTCTAGCATTTGTGATCACAGTCTTGCACCTTTCTTTGGGACACATTGTACCGGCGACGTCCATGAACTATCAGAAATGGGGTACACAACCCCTGCATCTAGCCACTTGATGATCTCTTTCTTGACTATCTCTTGCATGCCCTCGTTCAACCTCCTTTGATGTTCCACGGAGGGTTTGGCATCTTCCTTCAATATGATTTTGTGCATGCAGAAGGCGGGGCTTATACCCCGAATACCCACTAATGTCCAACCTATTGCCTTCTTCCTTCTTTGAAGCACTGTAAAGGTAGAATCTACCTGCATGTTAGTTAAGCACGGAGAAAGAATAACAGGTAATGTGGAACAAGGGCCTCAGAACTCATACCTGAGGTATGAAGGAAAGGGCTTCAACTCCAATGTTGGTGGCTCCTCGATTGAGGGCTTTGTTAGAGGATTCTTCTGGTGCTCAAGGTCTAAGGAAAGTTTACGGGGTCCATATGTGTAGGATCCCATTCCTTGCAAAGAATTTGCAAATTCTATCAAGCCTGCCTTCTCATCATCCTCATGATTCAGCAACACAGCTTCCAAAGGGTCTTCCACATTGATCATAGCACTCATGTCATCAACAATCACCTCCGTGACTAGATCAACAAAAGAGCATACTTTATTGCTATTAGGCTGCCTCATTCACTTGCATACGTGGAATACAACCTTTTTATCGCCCACCTGGAAGGTGAGCTCTCCAGCTTCCACATCAACCAATGCCTTCCCTGTTGCTAGGAAAGGTCTCCCCAATATGATTGGCACCTCATAGCCAAACACAAAGTCGAGTATCACAAAATCTACGGGAAATATAAACTTGTCGATCCAAACTAGCACATCATCAATTATCCCCAATGGCCTCTTCATTATTCGATCCGCCATTTGCAACCTCATGGAAGTAGGTCTTGGTTTCACAATCCCCAATGTCTTGAACACAGAATATGGCATCAAATTAATGCTTGCTCCCAAATCGCACAAGGCTTTGGCAAAATGTGCACTACCGATAGTCCATGGAATTGTAAAGGCACCAGGATCTTCTAGCTTTGGAGCCATGGAATGCACAATGGCATGCACTTGATGTGTAATTTTGATCATCTCACAGTTCATTGACCTCTTCTTTGTTACCAAGTCCGTCATGAACTTGGCATATCCCGACATTTATTCTAGAGCTTCAACCAAAGGTACATTTATGAACAAACTTTTTATCATATCAATGAATTTCTTGAATTGGTTCTCGTTGTTTTTCTTTGCGAGCCTTTGAGGATATGGTGGAGGAGTTATTGGCAAATGAGCCTTGGCTTTGGGCACTACCGGATTCGGTATGTCTATCACGTATTCCCTAGACGGGTTCACATCATCTTGTGTCTCCTCCACATTTTCATCAATGTCTATCCTCATTTCACCATTCACATTATCACCATTTCTTGGCTCATCATCTTTATTCACAACCAAATCATCATTCACAATCTTTCTTGGATTGGAGGTACTTGCATCTCCACCTCTACCGCTTCTTGTGGTCACCGCCATAGCATGGCCTGTATTGTTCCCACCCTTCGGGTTTACTACCGTATCAGTTAGTAGTGCCCCCTTAGGGCAAGTATTCAATGCAACAAAAATGATTGTCATGAGTAAGAAAGAGTAACGGTTTATCTCTCTAGTTCCCCTAAGGAAGAATAAAAATGACTCAAAGAGTCAAGAAAGTATGAGCCGAAATAAGAAAATGGAGTGCTTAATGAAAAATAAAACCATCATAGTTCGTTATGTCCTATCTTGATCCAAAAGCCTTCATTACATCCTTGCTAAATCCCTATATAATTTTAAGTTGAGTGAGCTTACATTAGTTGTGATTTACATAAGAGGCAAGCTTATGGTACTTAGAGCCGGACTTGTAGCATTCTTTGGAGAGTGATGAGCGCACTTCTTCACAATCCTTGTATTGAGTGTTACATTCTAAAAGGTGAGATTTGCTCAAGGAGAGTAGAGGAGGAGGAGTTTGGGATCCACAATGACCTACGTGAGAGAGCGAGCTTCCTTGATGAATTGAGTCAACTCTTGATGCTCTAGTGTCATATTAGAACTATGGAACTCAAAAAGTCATAACACGATGTTGTTGATAATTCATTAGTGTTGAGGGTAATTGTTAGTGCCAATTTATGCTTGATGAAGTCACCTTAGGCCAGCTGAAATATCCTTTTATTTTTCTTGTGAAGGTGGGAATTATCTTATTTGCTTTCGGACAAGCAAAAGCTTAAGTTTGGGGGAGTTGATAAGTAGGGATTTTAGCCTATTAATTGCTCTCTTTTTTGTGTTTTGGGCAAAAATTGCGTGAAGGTATTCCCGGAAACTAACTTAATATGTTTGCTTGCAGGGATTGTTCAAAATGAGCCAAAGCAGCCATAATCAACTCATAAAGGAGTCAAAAATTGAACAAAAACCAAAATTGGGCGAAGAGGTGTGGAACACAGACCGTGACAAAAAAGTGCGGCCGAGAAAGTATCAACGCGGACGCGACCATTATTTTATGGTCCGTGATATGAAGAATCAGAGAGATGGTTTTTTGGGCACAAACATGAACACGGACCGCGACAAGAAGATGTGGCCGTGTAAGCACCAACACGACCGTGATGGAAATTTCATGGACCGCGATTGCCAAGGTTCAGAGAGTGCATAATCCAAGAAAAAATGAGAAGGACAGTCCGCGGCAAAATTACACGGCTGCGAAAGTCTCTCACACGGACACAGTAGAAATTATGTGGTCCGCAAAACAAGGTTCAACCCAGGTCCAGATGTGAAGAAACGCGGACCGTGATTAGAATTACGTGGCCGCAAAAGCAAGTGTGCAGCCGCGGTCAGAATTACGCGGCCACGAAACATCCGCAGTGGTAGTTTTGTCCCAAAATTTTCGCTTAGGATAAATAGATCTTTTTGTCAATTTTAGGTTATGTTATGTTTTTGCTGAGTACGTGAGACGGCTAGGTTTTCCTCTTTGTTCAATATTTTACAAGATTTACTTTACAACATTAGATTTTCATATTTTAATTTAGTATTATGGATTATATCTTCTCTTTATCTTTGATTTCTGCTATTATTATGAGTAGCTAGACCCATAGCTAGGGTCGTGACTCAACCCTAGCGTGGGTATTTAATGGGTCTTAAATTTTAGGACTTGAATCTTTATGTGTTAGTGATATTTAGCCTATTTCTTGCTAGAAGTTTAGAATTAGTGGTTGCAAACATTGATTCATGCCTTTATGATTTTGTCTCTTCTTGAGAAAGAGGGATTAAGTTTGGAAAAACTAGGCTAACAAGGAATTGGGGTGAACACAAGAAATTGATAGCCCCAATTAAATGGGTTAAACCTAGAGATAGTAATACCCGACTTGAGCTAATATCACATGACTTGTATGAATACCCAGTTGGACTTGAGAAAGCCAAATTGGGCAAAATCCCTGAAACTATGGAGAGATATAAAGTGAGTACTTGGGTGTGATGGATATATTACGATCCTAAATTAATAAAGCTTTCCCTAGATTCTTACTACCCGTTAGATGTCCACCTAAGCGAAAGTCACTACCCTAGTCCTTTTAAACACTTGAAAACCAACATCAAAAATATTGTACTTAGCTTGAATCTTAGCATACAATAGAATTAGAAATAGAAGTAGAATCAACACCTTCATGTTTGGAAGTGCAATTAGTAACAAAACACACAGGTAGACTTAGATATAAACCTAATTCCAAATCAATTAACTCCCTGCGGATTCGATCTCGACCTTGTTGGGTAAAACTACATCGACCATCCTCGCTACTCAATGTAATGCAGGCTTGGACCCGATCATTTGGCCACACAAAATGCCTTGTACTTCCAATATACGAAACCTCGGGTTTTTGGTAAGATTTTACGGGGCCTTACAATATACTTATTCTGTTGGGACCCACTATGGGCATTTCTGTTGTTGAGTTATTTAGATTAATTGCAATTACATACTTAGTCATATTCATTCATTTTCATATCATATCTCGGTCTTTATTATCATTTGTTGTCACATCATGTTATCATTGTTTGGGCTGCCTTGCATGAGATTTGTGAGCCCAAGAGACTAGAGAGGTTGATGACCGAGTGAGGCTCAGGGCCTGATTGTGAGTGATATTGATGGGATGGCAGCCTGCCGCAGTAGGCTTTATTGATTCATGATGGGATCGGACTACACGCCGCAGTATGCCATGATTGGCTTATATTAGCACTTGGATAGGATCCGCCACTCTGGAGTCTGACATACCAGTAGTGAATGCAGGTACCTACTAAGTACGAGTGCCGAGTGCGAGTGCTGAGTGGTTGAGAGTGCTGAGTGATTGGGAGGTGCTGAGTGATTAAGAGTGTTCAGTGATTGGGAGGTGCTAAGTGGTTCAGCATGCTGAGTGAGGTTGAATACTCTGAGAGTATGAGCATATGAGTTTTATCATTATGATGCATTACATTTGACATGCATACTTGGCATGTAGGCATAGAGATGCATTTTCTCATGCTAAATGGTATTTTGGCATTCATGACTTCACAAGCACATTGACATATAGGCATAGAGATGTATTTTCCTCATGCTATCTCATAATGGAATCACCTTATCTGTTGTTGAACGTTTTAGGGAAAAATCATAGTTTTCTGATACTCTGATATTTTGGAGATTTCGGTGAAAGATTTGGATTTTACTGTTATACCTGAAAAGCATACCTATTTTCCGTAAGTGCAAACGAGCATCACATCATATCTTTGAGTTATTACTTGTCATGTTTTTATTATATTGTTACGAGTTGTTCTTAGCTATTGGTGTTGGACTCTGACCGTTGTCCAAAATCGTCACTATTTTCAACCTAAGGTTAGGTTTGTTACTTATTAAGTATATGGGGTCGGTTGTACTCATACTGTACTTCTGCGCCTTGCGTGCAGATATTGGAGTTGATGTCGCTACATGTGGCGGGAGCTGGCCTTGAAGATGTACTTGCGTTCCGGTTACAACTGCTTCTTGTTCTTGGTAGTTTCGATTTATAAATTTGTTCATGTATATTTTGAATAGATGAGGTATTTATTTCATACTAGCTTTGTAAACTCTAAGTTTTAGAAGCTCATAATTTGTACTACCAGTCCTTGGGGAGTAGTATAAAATTCAGTTATTTCATTCTTGACTCTTATCACCATCATTATATTGTAGTTTATTGTTAATTGGCTTACCTAGCGGGTTGGGTTAAGTGCCATCATGACTAGTTGGATTTTGGGTCATGACAAGTTAGTATTAGAGCTCTAGGTTCATAGGTTCTATGAGTCATGAGCAAGCGTTTAGTAGAGTCTTGCGGATCGGTATGATGATGTCCATACCTATATTCGATAGGCTATAGGGCATTTAGGATACTCTTCCCATATTTTTTCCTTTATCGTGTGGCATTGATTCAGCTTGAAATGTATCTCTCTGAATTCCTTTCACTCACTTGTATGTGCATGTGAGCGCTTGGTATCAGCTATACATCGTCGACTTGTGGATTTCATGGATGAGGTGCAAGATGTATTTTCTATGTTTTGGTGATGACCCAGTCTGTTGGACTTGAGTCCCGGTTTGGACCACTACTTAGGCTTGGTAGTTTTAGCTGTGTGAGGATGTGCTTTTGGACATCTATGTCCAGTGGTGTCCCTATGAGTCGGACTGGTGGCTCGGCGAGTGGTTAGATGGCTATATGATTAGTAGGATGTGACTACGGGATGTGTTTAGATGGTTTGAATATGATGGGAAGAGTTTGTTTTAGATGTGAAAAGGAATATTGGATGCTTAATTTCTATGGATGTGTCATACAGCCTTGAGTTATGAAGGTTTTTCAGAGATTTTTTTGTGTTATTTCACCTGTGGAATGAAGTAGATTTCCATGTCTTGTTGATGAGTTCAAACTCAGGAAGATTAAATGATTACGTAGTAGTTATGGCTGTGAAAGGGTATAGAGAGATGCCAGTTTGAGGCTAAGTAGGTGGGTTATCACCTACGGGGTAATCTACGGATGTGTTATACGTATTATGTTGTATGGAGGGTTTCTTTTCTACCAATGGGTTATAGGTTCCATCACGAGGATGAATGTGAGGTTAGTCGATGATATAAGGTATTATATGGTTTGCGTTACATAAGCTTATGAAGGATTTAGTTGAATTTTAGTACGTGATTATGGCAGTCATAAAGTATAGGTATTGTTAGGTATCAAATGTTTTGTTCTATGGATTTGAGCCAAGTGGGGGGAGTATGCTATCGACGATTTGATTGCATGGTTATGTATTGTATTGGTTTTGGTTTGAGGCATATTTATGAATCCATTATGACTTACAGAGGTTGAGATCGAGAATGACTCGAGTACAGGAATTTATGGATACGAGTTATATTGCACTTTATTGGTATATGGGAATCATGGAATGATTGAGTTGTTATTCGTGAAGGATGTAGTATGCATGAAGTAGGAATTTGCTCGGTTGCGTTAAGGTGGGGTTACTTCTTTGGGTGTTATTGTGCTAATGGAGCACGGGTCGTTCAGCCCGTTTGGGTGGTGCAATTGAGATTTGAGCAGAGTGAATGACTCTCCAGAAGGTCTAATGGATTCAAGATTTATATGTAGCAATTGAGAATTTTTCGGATTTGTATATGGCTAGAATATGATATATACATTGGATTGTGTCGAGACTCGCGGTATTTCTCTATCATTATGGATTCTACATTTCAGTATCAGGAAGGTGGAGGAAATAACTTTATATTCAAATAAGGCCTCTTCATAGTGGGTATCTCGGGTGCCGTATTTTGAGTGTTTAAATAAGAATACGACGGTTTATGGGCCTTAGGATGATGTGGTTTTATGCTAGGATCTCTCATGGTGAGCATTGAGTTAAGGGTCATAGTGTTCTAGCAAAGAGAATTGTTAACTTGAAGGCAATTCAGAATAAACTCAGAGGAAATAGGCAACTTGGTAGCAGGTTGGATTAGTATGGTAATGGTATGCTTGATTCTTTTGGTTCTTATGATGTGATGTGGCTTTATAGTTGTTTTGTGGTAATACTCTTGGGTTTGGCGACCTGCGTGACTTGGTTGAGTTAGAGGAATTCAGTTTTGATGACTTGGTTATGTGAAAATGGGTTCTGAAGTGTCCTCAATGATTTCTGCCATAACTTGAGATAGGTATTATCTACATGTATAAGGGGTATGTGGTGCGTTATGATTTTATCCTAGATGGGATCAAGCGGAAGGTTTCTAACTGATCAGGTATGTATTCTGCTGGTGACTCAGAGTTGATTATGAGATTCTCATGTTTTTCATATGATAGCATGATAGATGCGGTGTGTTGTGTGGGATTGCGATTCGCATATGCAAGGTCATGATTTAGTTTTGAAGGGAAGTTCATGAATTATTAGACAACATGGACTGTTTCATATGACTAGATAAATTCTATTACTACTTGGTATTGTTTGAGAAGGGTACGCATTTTAGAAGGTGCATTGTGTGTTGACTTGCTGATGCTTCATTGATATTGTGGTACTCACCTGGTTGATCGACTGCTGATGTTCAGATTTTTGCTATATGGTACGGAAGAATTATAAACGTATTTCTCGTGGGAATGATTATGTATGAGAGATGTGTTAGTCATTCGAGTGGTGGAGTTGGAATTGACTATGGTGATTCATGTGTTCTATGGATTTGAAGACTTGGAGTTCTCAAAAGCAGATTGTTTCAGAGTTGCGGACTGTGAAGATGTGGCCAAAGCTTGCTAGATGATAGTAGGTGCTTAGGTTAGGTCATTGTGGATGCTTGGAGGGCCATTTATCCATTTGGGGATGACCAGAGTTGATTTGTGGGCCCATTGGTAGGCCCAATGATGATGTGTATTTTATATCGGGTCAGATTTGTTGACTCAACATCATTATTGCTAAAAGGTGTACCATTCAGTTAGAGTTAAGCCTGTTCGTGGTCAAATATGTTCTATGTATTACTCTCCTATGCTACAAGGGGTGGTGATTCGTTGGTTATATGCACACATGGTGTGGTCATGTTTGGGCCTTATAGCAGAATCCGAGCGAGATGGTGATTTGGGTGCGGAATGGTTGACTGTACCATGGTTATGGTCTTTCCGGGTTGTGGTATATTATGTTATTTACTTCTCCATGGTTATGGTCATGCACTTCATGTACTAGCTATCGAATTGCGTATGGTTGATGATTTTGAACATTGTGGCTTGAGGTATTTCATAGGACCGGTGTTGGATGTGCTCACGCATTACAACAGAGTTATGTTGGGATATGATCCTTTGTGTCAGATTCGTGTGTCTTGGTTCTACTATGTATGATGGGTTCATATCATTGCGGTTATGGTGGTACTTGTTGAGCTTGCGGGATGGTTCTATCATTTGAGTCATTTTTCATTTTTGGGTGCATTTGAATTGTTGTGTATTGGAGCACATATTGCATGCTTTGTGGCTTAAGGTTTTATTGGTGTGGCATGTCAGTGGAGTGGCTGTATTGATGAGATGAGGTCGTTGGGCCTAGAATGGATGGATTAGATTATGGTATTAATGGAGGAATAATATCGGAAGTCAGCTTAGGATTTGGATTTGGTTCTTGGTGGACGAGATAGGGCTCCATGACTTGTTGATCTTATGAGTGGTTATGAGTTTCTGTATGTTTCTTTCATCATCGGAAGCGTACGAAGGTTTTGAATGAGGTTTTACTTGATACGAGGTTTATTACCAGTATTGGGTTTGTTTTGAGCAGCTACTATGATAGAGAATTATTGCTACGAGTATGCGAGTTATGTGGTATATCATGTGATTACATCTTGGATTATGGTTATGGCTTGATACAAATTGTTCACACTTATACCGTGTGTAGATGCGAGATTCGAGTCTTGTAAGAAATTCCGGATGTTGGAAGTTGGGTTCTAAGTTTATGAGCAAAGATTGAATTAAGGATCTTCAGTTATGTTGTGTTGTCAGACTTATATGGGTTGGGGTGACACGGTATTTTTGCCGGGTATGTGCATGGTAAGTTACACTGCGATTTGATGGCTTTGGAACGACTCTTGGAATGTTCAAGGACGAATGCATGCTTAAGTGGGGGATAATGTAACGACCTAATCGATCTTTTTGAGCTTTAGCGTTCCATTCGGTGGTTTGACACTTTGAGTAGCTTCATATTATGTATTATGACATGCGTGTATGGTTGGTTTCGATTTTCGAGTGGTTTAGGATTGATTTGGCAGAATGATTCTTGTTTAGAAGCTTTAAGTTGGAAGAGTTGACCAAAGTTTGACTTTTGGGTAAACAGACTCTGAAACGGGTTTTAATTATTCCAATAGGTTTGTATGATGCTTTTGGATAAGTTTGGATTGTATGGTGATTATTTTCGGTTTCGACGTCGATTTGAGCATAAAGGTTACCATATTGAGAAAATGGCATTTGATTCTTGTTTTGACTAAACCATTATATACGTATCATAATTTTGGAACCATAGCAACTGAAATCATCAAGTTTCGACATCGTATGCTGAATTTATGGTCATTTTACTAAGAATTGGGTTGCCAGATTGTTCACTTGTTCATATTTCGAGTTGGGAAGCTAGAATTTGGGCGATTTACACCATATAGGTTGGGGTAAGTATTCTATACTCAGTTTTGGTTATATTTTATCAATCCATCTTCATTTTTTGTATTTGATTGATGATTTCGAAGTGACATTTGGGGGGTTTTGTCTAAATTTTCATAAACTGAATTTTTTGACTTTTGAACATCGATTCAGAGTCGAATTTGAGTGAAACTAGTATGGTTGAGTGGTAATTGAATGGGTTGTTGTATTTTGTGAGTTTAATCAGATTCCGAGGTGCGTGCCCGAGTTTGACTTTTTGATTGACTTTGGGATTTTGATTAAAGATTCGACCTTTATTGATTGGGTTTGTTTCCTTTGGCATTATTTGATATTCTGGAGTTGCTTTTGGTTAGTTTCAAGCCGTTTGGAGGTCGGTACGCACGAGATGGCGGTTCTAGAGTATTGTTTGGCTTCCTCGGTGTTGGATTCGGCTTGTTCGAGGTAAGTAACACTTCTAAACTTGATGATGAGGGTATAGATCACTGAATATACGTGTTATGTGTGGGGCTTGAGGTGACACACGTGCTAGGTGACGGGGATGTGGGCGTGTGGGAGTGCATCGTATGAATTATGACTCGATTGTTCTTTGGTACTATGTAGTTATCTATCTTGTTTCTATCCATGAAATTCCTATGTGTTAGAGAAATCATATTTAGGCCATACTCAGTCATATTGATTCATTTGTATATCATATCTTAGTCTCTGTTGTCATTTGTTGTCACATCATGTTATCATTGTTTTGGCTGACTGGCATGAGATTTGTAAGCCCGATAGATGGGAGAGGTTGATGACTGAGTGAGGCCCATGGCCTGATTGTGAGTGATATTTATGGAATCGGGTTGCACGCCGCAACAAGCTTTATTAATTCATGATGGATCGGGTTGCACGCCGCAGCAAGCTTTATTGATTCATGATGGATCGGGTTGCATGCCACAACATGCCATGATTGTCTTATATTAGTGCTTGGGCAGGATTCGCCCTTCCGAAGTCTGACATACTAGCAGTGAGTGCAGGTACCTACTAAGTACGAGTGCCAAGTGTTGAGTGATTGGGAGGTGCTGAGTGATTGAGCGTCTTGAGTGATTAGGAGGTGCTGAGTGATTGAGTGTGCTGAGTGAGGTTGAATACTCATAAAGTATGAGCACATGAGTTTTATCATTGTGATGCATACTTGGCATGTAGGCATAGAGATGCATTTTCTCATGTTAAACTGTACTGTGGCATTCATGACTTCACATGCACATTGACATGTAGGTATAGAGATGTACTTTCCTCATGCTATCTGAGAATGGAATACCTTATCTGTTGTTGAAAGTTTATGGAAAAAATCAGAGTTTTCTAATAGTCTCATATTTGGTGATTTCGGTGAAAGATTTGGGTTTTACTGTTACACCCGAAAAGCATGCCTATTTTCCGTAACTACGAACGAGCTGAGCATCATATCTTTGAGTTATTACTTGTCATGTTTTTATTATATTGTTATAAGTTGTTCTTGGCTATTGGTGTTGGACTCTTACCATTGTCCAAGCTCATCACTACTTTCAACCTTAGGTTAGGTTTGATAGTTATTCAGTACATGGGGTCGGTTTTACTCATATTACACTTATACACCTTGCGTGTAGATGTTGGAGCTGATGTTGTTGCATGTGGCAGGAGCTAGCCTTGAAGATGTACCTGCATTCCGGTTATAGCTGCATCTTGTTCTTGGTAGCTTTAGATTTATAAATCTGTTCATGTATATTTTGAATAGATGATGTATTTATTTCATACCAGCTTTGTAAACTCTAAGTCTTAGAAGCTCATGATTTGTATTACCAGTCCTTGGAGAGTTGTATAAAATTCAGTTATTTCATTCTTAACTCTTATCATTATCATTATATTATTGTTTATTGTTAATTAGCTTACCTAGCGGGTTGCGTTAGGTGCCATCAAGACTAGTTGGATTTTGGGTCGTGACAGATATACCTAAAGGAGCACTTGGTTCCAACAGCTTGCTCATACACAACTGCCAATTTAAAGAGTCTTAAAGACATACTTGAAACTGACGGAGAAGGATTATCATCAACCTAGAGAGAATTTGATTAACGTGTTAGCTTTACATTTTATACATATATATATATATATATATGAAATCGCTAAAAAATAAAAAGATGACTCGGGAAGGAGATGCTGAATTACATCAAGTGTTGAAAACCTTTGAGGATAGAAAGAGTTTAACATTTTCTCTTGTGATAGAGTAATTTCAAATATTTATTATTTATATATAAGGATTCAAAGCCGACACCAAAAACCAAGATAATAGAATATTTTTATATGGAAAATATGAAAGACAACGTAGAAATGCAAAAAGGTTTTCATTTTGAAACATAGCTTAGACTGAGAAAGACATTGACACATGTAATAGTTGAGTCACCTTGTGGCCTTTCCGAAAAAATATTTGATAGAAAATACTAATACATAAGGTGCCTCCCATTAAATGATTCTTCATGCTCCTGACGCTGTAACATGCCATGGTCCATTTGGATGGTACACTTTCCTCTTACACTATAATTACGTAAGAAGACATTAGAACGATGCATTAACGTTCTATACATTCAATAGCTTAGTACTTCTTATATATGTAAATATAACTTATTTTTTTTAAATATATAACATCCTGACCGGTCGTTTTGAGTTCAATTTGATAGGTTGAGGTCATGAGCAGTTTCATATGGTATATTATGACTTGTGTGTGTCATCGGTTTCGATTATCAAGTGGTTCAGGATTGATTTGGAAGAATGATTCTCAACTAGAAAGCTTTAAGTTGGAAGAGTTGATCAAGTTTTACTTTTGTGTATTTGACCTTGGATCAGAGTTTTTACTTAGATCCAGATGGTAGTTTTAGACTTGGGAGTATGCCTGGATTTGCATTTGGATGTTTCAAGATGGTTTTGGCTCTAATTGGCAAAAGTTGGCAATTTGAAGGTTTGGAAAGTTCATAGGTTTGGATGTAAGTTTACTTTGATATTATTGGATTTAGATTGTTGTTCCAGGAGTTGAAGTATGTTTGTTATGTCATTTGAAACTTATGTGTAAAATGTGAGGTGATTCCGAGTTTTTTAGACGTGTTCGGCGTAAGTTTGGAATTTGGATTTTAAATAGTTCATTAAACTTGAATTGGGGTGCTATTTGTTGTTTTATACTATTTTATGAGATTTGAGGCCTGGAGTATGTCCGTATTATATTTTGAAACTTGTTGGTATATTCGGACGGGGTCCCGAGGGGCTTAGGTGTGTTTCAGATTGATTTCAGATCATTTCTCTCATATTTGTCTTGCTGGTTTTTGCTGGTATAAGTTGTGAATCGTGTTCTCGGGGACATCATCGCGTTTACGAATAAGGAATTGGACTGGAGGATATTTATTCTTCGCGTTCGTGGCGGGGGACCGCATTCGCGATTTTTGTTTGTTTAGCTAGGAACTTTCCTTATTCGCGTTCACGAAGAGGAGGTCGCGTTCGCATTAGGGAGCTAGTGGAGTCGCCTTTGCATTCGCATTCGCGAGGTCGAGTCCGCGTTCGCAAAGGGTTGTCATCGTTGTGCATCACGTTTGCGAGGTAAGTTGTCACGACCCCAAATTACCTCCTTAAAATGTCATGATGGCACCTAGTCTCTAAGACTAGGTAAACCCAACATACTTTGAGAATTAGTAGAAATAACAACTTAAATATCAAATTAAACTGTTAAACTATCATAGTAAAGCCCAAATGGTACAACTATCAAATAACTCCCACAATCGGTGGAAATAAGTCATAAGCTCTACAGAGGATGCACTAATAATCTCTAAATACAACTCTGTTTGAAATGAAGATAAACAGTAGTAAAGCAACAGAAGATGGTGACTCGAAGGCATGCGAGCGTCGAGCAGGTATACCTTGAAGTCTCCGGGATAACTGATCAATTACTAGCATCCGACACGAGTAGATGTACTTGGATCTGCACAAAAATGTGCAATATTGTAGCATGAGTATACCACAACGGTATCCAATAAGTATCAAGCCTAACCTCGGTAGAGTAATGACGGGGCCAGGTCAAGATACTTACTAGACAAAAGAAACCTGAACATAATACTATATAATCTAATGACGGAAAGCAAGGAAATACATTACAATAAAATAGTACAATGATATAAGACTAATAATGAAAATTAAAGCAATAAAGAACAACAAAGAGTACACATATGATAGGAACAACAAGTGATCAAATACCGTGAAAGTACAAGTAGAAACAAGTGAAGGAAAGACAACAACCATTTAAATCAACAACCGAGGTACCACACCTCATATTCACAATTCATAAGTCATAATCACAATTTTCCTTATATCACAGCGTGAGACTTACATTTATTTTTAAAACATTTTTCTCGAAATAGCTACATGCGTTTTAGACCTTTACCCCACTATGTGGCTTCAACTAATTCCCTTACTAGCAACACACGTATAAATCCCACCTTATCTCACCACATACGATTCAATACCGTCACGATCCAAAACTCAACATACCGTGACGGCGCCATCACAGCACTAGGCAAGCCGACAACCATACATAACCACACATTTTTAATTGAAAACAAAATGAAACAATTTTAACAGTAATACTATCATAATTAGTCGACAAGTAATACTACCACCCAAATAAAACATTCCCAAATTCGGGTGTCACTGAGTACATGAGCATCTAAATGACAATACAGTCTAACTACTAAAATAACTGTCTAGAAAGATAGAACAGTGCTAATAAACTGAAAAAAAAAAGAGTCGAGGTCTGCGGAAGCCAAGACAGGCTCCAAATGTAGCAACCACCGTGCCCGAAAGTACCTCGATCTGCACACAAAGTGAAGAGTATAGTATGAGTACAACCGACCCAATGTACTCAATAAGTAGAAGGACTAAGCTTAGGCTTAAAGCAGTGACGAGCTCACACAGGTACAGTCCAAATCCAGATTATAACAGTACATTTATGACAGGAAAAATGATAATAATATCTTAGAGAAAACTCATAATCAGTTTGTGCACAGTACAGAAATGTATACATGCTTTCAAGTTTAGCAGTTTAATGTTAACACATATAAAATATGCTAAGTATGGCTGATTTAAGGAATGTTACATCTCTATATCTATATGTCAAGTGCGTATGTGAGATGTAATGCATCACAATGATAACCTCAAGTACTCACACTCTCAAAGTACTCAACCTAACTGTCTCATCTCTCACTAATCACACTCAGTCGCTCAGCATTGTGCGGTACCTGCGCTCACTGCTGGAATGTCAGACCCCGGAGGGGCGGATCCTGCCCAAGAGCTAATAAACCCTATTGCAACGCGCAGCCCGATCCCATCAGGAATCAATAAGACCTGAAGCAGCGTGCATCCCGAACCCATCATGAATCAATAAAACCTACTGCGGCGTGCAGCCCGATCCCATCAGTATCACTCACAATCAAGCCCTCGGCCTTACTCAGTCATGAATCTCTCCAATCTCTCGGGCTCCCAATACTCATGAAAATCAGCTCAAACCAATGATACATGATGTAATGGTAAATGATAACAGATACTGAAATAAGACATGTAGAAGTTGAATGCGACTGAGTACATAACTGTGATCTAAGCAAATAACCCGACAATAAAACGACCTTTGTGGGTCCCAACAGTACCAGTATATAGTCTAAACATGACTTCTAACATAATTTAGAACTCAATTTCTCTAACACATGAAGAATACATGAATACTAACAAGATTAGATAACTACACAATTTCACGGAATCAACCGAGTCACAATTACTACGTTGCACACCCACACGCCCTTCACCTAGCATATGGGTCACATCAACACCAACCACATAACACGTAATTCATGGATTCATAGCCTCACTATCAAGTTTAGAAGTGTTACTTACCTCAAACCGCGCAAATCTCTACTCCAACAAGCCCTTGCCTCGCCAAATGGCCTCCGAATGACTCGAATCTAGACACAAACCACTTAATACAATCAACACAAGCTATAGGAATCAATTCCATATGATAAAACTAGGTTCTTTAACAAAAGTCAAAAAGTCAACCCCGGGCCCACTTCTCGGAATACAACATAATTTATAAAATCTGAATACCCATTCAATAACGAGTCTAGCCATACCAACATTATCCAATTCCGACATCTAATCATCACTCAAATCCCCAAATCTTACTCTCCAATCCATAGTCCAAAATTCCCCACGTTCTACCTTAAAAACATATAATCTATGAGGGAAATTCAATGGGTATTCAATATTAATAGATAAAAACGACCAAAAGTTGCTTACCTTTTGAAATCTAATGGAACCCCTCTCAAAATTCACCTCCCACCGAGCTTGCAAAGTCCAAAAAATGAGAAAATAGCTCAAACCCTCGACCTTATGAATCTGCTAGGCATCTCGCACATGCGGTTCACTTAACTGCTTTTGCGGCTCCGCAGGTGCGACCAAAATTCCGCTTCTTCGGTTTCCATGAAGGCCCCTACATTCGCTTCTGCAGACCAGGCTCTACTTCTACGGAGTCGCACCTGCGACCTGGGACCTGCTTCTACGAAAATGCCTACCCCTTAGCCCAACAAAAAACCGCACATACAATTCCAAACATGCTTCTGTGACCGCGCACCTATGACTAAATCCTTCACAAGCGCGATCGCACCAGACCTAAAAATCTCCAGCAATCTTCTAAGTCCTAATTCCAACCCGTTAAC
>AWOL01S0004933.1:0-14888 GCA_000715115.1 Nicotiana otophora | reverse complement strand
CCGAACCTAAACAAAACATACCAACAAGTCCTAAAATATCATACATAACTTAGTCGAGGTCTTAAATCGCATCAAACAACATCAAAAACACGAATCGCACCCCAATTCAAGCATAATAAAACTAATGAATTTCCAACTTTCAAAACTAATGACCTCAAAATTTTGCACACAAGTCACAAGTGACACAACGGATCTTTTATAACTTTTGGAACAAAAATTCAAGCCCAGTAACCACAAAGTCAACTCTCGGTCAAACCTCTCAACTCTCCAAACTTCAACTTTTCTAACTTTCGCCAATTCAAGCTGAAATCATCTACGGACCTCCAAATCAACATCCAGACACACTCCTAAGTCCAAAATCACTATACAGAGCTATCAGAACCATCAAAACTCCATTCTGGAGTCATTTACACATAAGTCAACATCCGGTCAATTCTTTCAAGTTAGGCTTCCATCCTTGGGACTAAGTGTCCCAACTCATTCCGACACATCCCCAGAACTAAATCAACCACCCCCTCAAGTCATATTATAATAAATGGGCATAGAATAAGTAATAAATGGGGGAACAGAGCTATAATACTCAAAATTACCGGCCGTGTCATTACATTCTCCCCCTCTTAAACAGACGTTCATCCACGAACGGGTCTAGAATCATACCTGGAGTCCCAAATAGGTATGGATATATGCTCCGTATCTCCCGCTCGGCCTCGCAAGTAGCCTTCTCGACTGACTGGCCTCTCAGCTGCATCTTCACTAAAGCTATATTATTTGACCTCAACTTCCGAACCTACCGATCCAAAATAGCCATCGGCTCCACATCATAAGTCAAATCCCCATCTAACTGAACTGTGCTTAATTCCAAAACATGAGGGCTCAACATGCCCTTCAATCCTCTCAAGCACCTCAGAAGGGCCAATATACCGAGGGCTCAACTTGCCCTTCTTCTCGAACCTCATAACACCCCTTGTGGGCGAAACTCTAAGAAATGCCTTCTCCCCTACCATGTAGGCAACATCACGAACCTTCCGATCAGCATAACTTTTCTATTTAAATTGTGTCGTGTGAAGCCGATCCTGAATCAGCTTAACCTTTTCGAAAGCATCCTGAACCAGGTCAGTACCCAATAGCCTAGCTTCACCCGGCTCAAACCAACCAATCAAAGACCGAAATTGCCTCCCATAAAAGGCCTCACACGGAGCCATCTGAATACTCGAGCCAAAAACCCCCAAAATCCATGACACAAGCGCGTATAATGTCCTTTAATATTTGAATAGTGCACTCGGACTATCCATCCGTCTGAGGGTGGAATGTTGTACTTAACTCAACCCATGCGTCTTACTCTCATTGCACTGCTCTCCAAAACTATGATGTAAACTACGTGCCCCGATCTGAGATAATGGATATCAGCACACCGTGAAGGCGAACAATCTCGCGGATATAGATCTCAACCAACCTCTCCGAAGAATAGGTAATCTAGCTGGAATGAAATGCGCGGACTTAGTCAACCGGTCCATAATCACCCAAATAGCGTCAAACATCTTCAAGGTACATGGGAGCCCAACTACGATGTCCATGGTGATACGCTCCTATTTCCACTCAGGAATCTCAAGCCTCGAAAGAAAATCACCTGGCCTCTAGTGTTTGTTCTTCACCTGATAACAATTTAAGTACTGAGCTACAAACCCCACTATTTCTTTTTTCATCCTTCTCCACCAATAGTGTTTCCTCAAGTCGTGATACATCTTTGTGGCACCCGGATGAATGGAATACCGCGAACTATGGGCCTCCTCAAGAATTAATGAATGTAACCCATCCACATTGGGCACATAAATCCGACCCTGCATCCGCAACATCCCATCATCACCAATGGAAATCACATTGGCGTCACCGTACTGAACTGTGTCCTTAAGGACAAGCAAATGAGGGTCGCCACACTAATGTTGTCTAATGTGATCATATAAGAAGACCAAGAAACAATAGAAGCTAGAACCCGACTATGCTCTGAAGCATCTAAACTCACAAACTGATTGGCCAAGGCCTGAATATCTGATGCAAGCGGTCTCTCACCAACAGGAATAATTACGAGGCTACCCATACTCACCGCCTTCCTACTCAAGGCATCGGAAACCACATTGGCCTTTCCGGGATGACAAAAAATGGTAATATCATAGTCTTTTAGCAGCTACAACCATCTCCGCTGCCTCAAATTTAGATCCTTTTGCTTGAACAAGTGCTGAAGACTCTGATGGTTTGTAAATACCTCACAAGACACGTTGTAGAGATAATGCCTCCAAATCTTCAATGCATGGACGATAGCTGACAACTCTAAATCATGAACAAGGTAGTTCTTCTCATGAGGCTTCAACTGGTGTGAAGCGTATGTAATCACTTTACCCTCCTGCATTTAGACACACCTAATACCAATTCAAGAACCCAATGCTGAAGGCAAAACTAGAATTGGAGTTGTGGTCAAGGCAGTCTTGAGCTTCTGAATGCTCTCCTCACACTCATTCAACCACCTGAATGGAGCACCCTTCTGGGTCAACCTAGTCAAAAGTACTGCAATGGACGAGAAATCCTCCATAAAGAGACGTTAATATCCGGTCAAGCCAAGAAAACTCCAAATCTCAGTAGCTGAAGACGGTCTGGGCCAACTCTAAACTGCCTCAATCTTCTTCGGATCCACCTTAATCCCCTCACTGGAAACCACAGGCCCCAAAAATACCACATAACTGAGCCAAAACTCATACTTGGAGAACATAGCATAAAGTTTCTCCTCCCTCAACCTCTATAATAAAATCCTCAGATAATGTGTATGCTCCTCCTGGATACGTGAGTACACCAGGATATCATCAATAAATACCATGAAAAATGAATCAAGATATGTGTCACACCCCAAACCTGGGGGGCGTGGCTGGCACCCCGTGCCTTACTGGCCCGAGTGAACCACTATTTAACTCATGATCGTTCGACCAAAACTAAAACATACATAAGCCGAGTTAGCTAAACTCATTTCTTTTTTGTAGCTATCATGGGCCAACATGGCCATAACTCATAATGTATAACTATAAGTGAGCATAAATTGTATCAGCGATCCATCAACTTAAAACATGAATACACATGGGCCGTCAAGGCCTCTGACATACTGTACATAATGAACCTATATCTACAAAGCCTCTAAGAGTATTCAACATCAAATAGGATAGGGCACCGGCCTACCCATAAGTATGTAGAAAAATTCTGACAAGATGCTTATAGAATTGCTTGCACTCCGAAAGAAGTGGAGTCTTACTGATCCTTCGTTGAATTCTAACCTCGTCGGCTATGAGGGCTCGTCAAACTGACTACCTACACCTGCAGGCATGAATACAGCATCCACAATAAAAAGGACGTTAGTACGAATAATGTACCGAGTATGTAAGGCAGAACTGAAACATAACAATAAGTCAATATTAATGAGAGAGATATAAGCATTAACCTAAACCTTTGAAGTGCCATCATATATGCATACTAATTATACATATATTTATAATGCCTCTCTTTGGGACTATATTCCTTATTGTAATATGACTGCCCAACTGAATAGTGGTAACTACCTTATCGGCCGTCGCACTGTGGTAAATGTATGACTGTCTGACCGGCCGTAGCACGGTCGTAAATGCATGACTGCCCTACCGGCCGTAGCACGGTGGTAAATGCATGACTGCCCTACCGGCCGTAGCATGGTGGTAAATGTATGATGCTTGACCGGCCGTAGCATGGTGGCAAATGAAGATGCATGATTGCCTAACCGACCGTAGCTCAGTGGCAAATAAAGATGCATGACTGCCCAACCGACCGTAGCTCGACAGTAAATGAAGATGCATGACTGCCCAACCGGCTATAGCTCGGTGGATTGAAGATGCATGACTGCCCAACCGGCCGTAGCTCGGTGGTAAATGAAGATGTATATAACACTACATTACGAACATTAACATCTTTAACTTGTAAGAGTATAACTATTTATGGAATAACATTATATTTATGTATCGTTACTTGGATCATGCCAAAAGAAGGAAGGATTAGCCTTAACATACCTGGCCTTAACCCACTAGCTCAAGAGCTCAACTTGTATCTGCTTCACGATCTATACGAAAGGAAGAATAATACTATTGTCAACCATACGTACAATTCTCTTAATCGCATAACGAAAGATAACCTATACTACAATGAAATGGACATTATCTTCCCCTGATCTTATCATTTCCTCAATCCTACCATAGGCAAGGTACTACAACAACACAACTTGCAACTCCTATAACCAGTTTTACAACCTAAACAACGGTACAACAAGCGGAAAGCTCGGGTACGATTATCAACCATACTTCTCCAATATTTGCTTTCCTTCAAAACACATATCAATGACTAAACTAACTATATACTCAATTAACTCAAAAAGTTTACAGCCACAACACAACTTAGAAAATTACAAAATAGTCGATACAACAACAACAACAATGTTAAAATACGATTTCCCGCTATTAACTCCACATTTCTCATCCAACAATTTAGCTATGACCTAGACGAATTTAAATATAACAAGGAGAAGAAAATGCTTACCTTATTTTCCAAGAAATACGCTTATTCCGCCTTACTTCACATTGAAGAAAGCACGGATTAACCAACACGCCAAAACAAAACAACGAGATCAAGGGGGTGCGCAAAACCCGTATATTGTCTTTGAGAAAGATTACTATCCATTTGATGTTGTATTGGTGCTATACCTAATTTCCAAAGATAAAAGGTTGCTTCAAAGTTTTCTATATCTCGTGAAAATGGAGGAACCAAAGTTCTTACTGCCTAGTTTATTTATGAAGCACCACATTTAACTAAAGTGATAAGGGGTCTTATTTGTTGCAATTGCTCCTAATAAGAAGACCAAAGAAAGTGTTTTATCCATCATGGTATGTGGGGTTCACTCACCTCTTAATTATATTACTATACCACTAACTTATTCCAAGTGTCCACTCATAGATCCTATAAAGTACATTAGTCATATATTACATCATTTTCATGGCTCCATGTGGACATGCCAATTTTACACTTATCCTTTTGTTTAATACTTACTTTATCCCATCAATAAATAAATAATTAGCAAATTGTCCACAAAATTATTTCTAGCACTCAATTTACTTAAATACTAATATACTTTGTATACCTTACTATCATGGTCACGTGATATAGCACCAATCCATAAATATAAGGTATTATTGCTTGGACCGTATTTCATCCCAAAATATCAAACTTTGATTTGTTTACCCTCTGACCTTCACGGCACGTACTTATCACTTGTTATAAATAGCATAAATACTTATAACCTCAAAAATAATCTTGTCCTTGATATTATATCAATTATCTTACGACAAATCCAACGTACAAAAGTACGAGATGTAACAATATGACCGGAACACATTGTTCATCAGATGCATGAATGCTGCTGGGGCATTGGTCAGCCCACAAGACATCGTAAGGAACTCATAGTGACCATAACGGTTCCCTAATCCGTCTTCAGAATATCCGAGTCCTGAATCTTCAACAGGTGATTCCCATACCTCAAATCAATCTTAGAGAACACTCTAGCTCCCTAAACCTAGTCAAATAAGTCATCAATGCGCGACAAAGGATACTTATTCTTAATTGTAACTTTGTTCAACTATCTATAGTCAATGCATATCCATATAGTACCATCTTTCTTCTTCACAAACAGAATGGGTGCACCCCAAGGTGACACGGTAGGCCTCATGAACCCCTTATTAAGAAGCTCCTGAAGCTGCCTTTCAATTCCTTCAATTCTACTGCTGCCATACGGTACGGAGGAATAGAAATAGTCTGAGTACGTGGCATCAAGTCAATACCAAAATAAATATCCCTATTAGGTGGTATGCCCAGTAGGTCTGGAAGAAACACATCCATAAAGTCTCGCACTTCCGAAACAGAATCAATAGTAGTTGTATCAGCACCAACATCCCTCACAAAAGCCAAATATGACAAGCACCCCTTCCCAACCATCCGTAGGGCCTTTAGATATGAAATCACCCTGCTGGGGACATAGACTAGAGAACCTCTCCATTCGATCCTAGGTAACCCCGACATCGCCAACATCACGATCTTAGCGTGACAATCAATAATAGCATGACATTGGGGCAACCAATCCATACCTAGAATCACGTCAAAATCAATCATACTAAGAAATAAGAGATCAACTCTCATCTCCAATCCCCTAATGGTCACAATACACGACCGATACACACGGTCCATAATATTATAATTTCCCACCGACGTAGATACATGAACATGCAAAACTAGGGACTCACAGGGCATATCCAAATAACGAGCAAAATATGATGATATATATGAGTAAGTGGAACCAGGGTCAAATAATATTGTATCATCCCCGTGGCATACTGAGACAATACCTGTTATCATTACGTCTGAAGCAACAGCCTCTGGCCGGGCAGGGAAAGCATAGAATCGATCTTGACTACCACCTGATCGGCCTCCCCCTCTAGGCAAACCTCTAGCTGCCTGGGCCCCACCCCAAGCTGGCTGAGCGGGTAGTGAAGTAACTGGTGCAGAAGTCGTAGCTGACTCCTTTACTTAACTGGACATCCCAAAAGATGGGGACAATACCTCTTCACATGACCAAACTCTCAACATACAGATCAACCTCGCTTTGACAATGGCGGCAGATACTAAAGCAGACCCCGAGAACTAGAATAACTACTAGGTGACCTGGCACAAATGAACCCTGAACCGATGGAGCACGAGATGAAATCTATGCTAGTAGGGCACTGACAGATGATTGACCCAAACGAGCACTATATGAACCATGGCTAGCTGATGCACCACGATGAACCAGACGAGCCATCTGAGTGGGCCTATAAGGACGACCCTTGCTGTGGTGGGACTGCCTTCCAAGAGAAACACCGATAAAACCACCGGTACCACGAGGACCCTTGGACTCCCTCTCCTCACGCTCTTGACTACAGACCTGTTATAGCCGCCTCGCAATATCAACCACCTCGTTGAACCTAGCACCTAATGTAGTTTTTCTTCAGAACATTCAGGAAGTTGCCAGAATAACATACGCATGAGATTTTTGGCTATTATCAATTAAGGTAATACAATCTATTTTCGAAGAATTGATTGAGTTATTAACATGTAACCTCTTATTATTTGCGCAAAAGGAATGGTATCACAGGCTTCTGTTATCTATATCCATGCTTTTTCCTTTATTTTGTTCTCCCATTTTTTGTCCTTTTCCTTTTTCTCTTCTCTTTTTGTTTGTTCTTCTCTAGACTCTAGAATCTTGAATTCTCCTTCTTTACCTGAACAATTTCAAAAAATTGGTTTAATCAGTCGAGAGATATCAAACTAAAAAAGAAGAGGGGGGAGGGGGGGTATTCTGTCAAGAAAAAGGGGGGAATGCATATTTGCTTGAAAGAGTTTCCAAATAATTATTTTGCGTCTTTGAGCCTGCATAGAGCCACTCAGGTCATAACAAAGTGCAGTCCATATTTGAGGCCATCAATGAACCTCATAATCTCCCTCTCTGTGGGAACCAACTAGATTGTGTGACGAGCCAACTCTGAAAATTTCATCTCATACTAGGTCACGGACATACCCTCATGGAGTAGCTGCTAATACTGCCTAGGCAACTCCTCCATGCGGATTTGTGGAACAAACTTCTCCAAGAAGAGAACGTAGAAATCGTGCCACATTAGTGGTGCAGCACCGGTTGGCCTCCTCAACTCATAGGCCTCCAAAATACCCGATGTGCGAAGAATCTGCTGGCACATGTCCAAGAAGTACTGAGCATCCTCTTACTTAGCCCTACTAAATAATGGAGGCATGAGCCTCCCAAACCTCTCTAGCCTCTTCTGCTCCTTGTCACTCATAGGGAGACCCATCTGGGCCTGATCAGCAGCAACCGACTGGGCTGGTAGTACCCTCGGTGTCTGAAATACCTGACCCATCTGCTCTGGAGTACGGGCGGCGGGAGTTTGTGTACCTCCTCAGGCTTGAGAAGTGGCTGGCACGGCCGGAACTTAAATTGCCTAAGCAATGCTAGTACATACAGTCAGTATTTGGGCCAAAGCCTCCTTACGGCCTAGAATCACAATGGGCACAGGTGGTGCCTGAGCTAGTCCGACCGGCTCAACCACATCTGGAATCTACTCCTGAGCTCAACTGGTGGATCTACAAGTGCTGCTTTGGCCGTTGTACGAGTTGCACCACGGCCTCTACGACAGCCCAGTATCTTGTGGCCCTAGGTGGTTGTACTGGTGGTCGTCCGCCTGATCTGGTAGCATGTGTCCTCGCCATCTATGAGAGAATAGAATAACAGAAGTTTAGTTTTCGGAATCAACAAATCCGTACTACACAAATACAAGAAAGTGATGTTTTTCCTAAGGGTTGGCTAGCCTCTCGAAGATAAGTAGAGACGTCTCCGTACCGATCCCCATGACTCTACTAAACCTGCTCATGACTCGTGATATATATGTAACTTAGACTCTACTAAACACGCGTATAAATCCCAACTTATCTCCCCACATGAGTTTCACTACTGTCATGACCCAAAACTCAACATGTCATGATGGCGCCTATTAGAGTACTAGGCAAGCCGATAACCACAAATAACTATGCATTTTTAAATTGAAAACAAAATGAAACTGGTTTAACAGTCATACTCTCATATTAGTCGATAAGTAATAGTGGGACTCAAATAAAACATTCCCAAAATCTGAGTGTCACTAAGTACATGATCATCTAAATGAAAATATAGTCTAACTGCTAAAATCATTGTCTAAAAAGATAGAACAGTGCTAATAAACTGAAAAGAATGATAGTCGAGGTCTGCGAACGCCAAGGCAGCTACCTCAATACTCTCCGAACAGATGAAGCTCCAAATCTAGCAACTGCCTTGCCCGAAAGTAGCTGGATCTGCACACGAAGTGCAAAGTGTTGTATGAATACAACCGACCCAATGTACTCAATAAGTAATAGAACTAACCTTGGGCTGAAAGCAGTGGCGAGCTCAGACCGGAACAGTCCAAATCCAGATTATAATAGTACAGGTATGACAGGAAAAAGGACAATAATATCTCAGAGAAAACACATAATCGGTTTGTGCACAATACAGAAATATAGACATGCTTACAAGTTTAGCAGTTTAAGCTCAACACAGAAAAAATATGTCAAGTATCACTGATATGAGGAATGTTACATCTCTATATGTACCTGTCAAATGTGCATGTCACATGTAATGCATCACAATGATAACCTCATGTACTCACACTCTTAGAGTACTCAATCTGACGGTCTCAGCTCTTACTCATTACACTCAGTCGCTCAGCACTATGCGGTACTTGTGCTCACTGTTGGTATGTTAGACTCCATAGGAACGGATCCTGCCCAAGCGTTAATAAAATCTATTGCAGCGCACAACCAGATCTCATCTTGAATCAATAATACTTGTTGCAGGTGCACCGCAATCCCATCATGAATCAATAAAACTTGTTGCGGCGTGCAGCCCGATCCCATCAATATCACTCACAATCAGGCCCTCGGCCTTACTCAGCCATCAATCTCTCCAGTCTCTCAGGCTCACTACACTCATGCCAATCTGCCCAAAACAATGATACATGATGCAATAGTAAATTATAATAGAGACTTAGATATGATATGTAGATGATGAAAGCGACCGAGTACATAACTGCGATTTAAGCAAATAACCCGAAAACAAAACGACCTTTGTGGGTCCGAACAGTACCAGAATATAGCCTAAAGATGACTTCTAATATGATTCATAGCTCAATTGCTCTAACACATGGAGAATACAGGAATATTAACAAGATTAGATAACTACACAATTCCATGGAATCAACCGAGTCACAATTACTACGATGCACGCCCACACGTCTGCCACCTAGCATGTACGTCACCTCAACACCAACCACATAACATGTAGTTATGGGATTCATTCCCTTGGTATCAAGTTTAGAAGTGTTAATTACCTCAAACCGTGTATATTGCTACTCCAACAAGCCCTTTCCTCGCAAATCGGCATCTGAACGACTCGAATCTAGCCACAAATCACTTAATATAATCAACACAAGCTATAGGAATCAATTCTATATGATAAAGATAGGTTCTTTAACAAACGTCAACCCAAAGGTCAAACATGGGTCCATGTCTCAGAATCCAACAAAAGTTATAAAATTCGAACACCCATTCAATAACGAGTCCAACCATACTAAAATTACCCAATTCCGACATCAAATCGTTACTCAAATCCCCAATCTTACTCTTCAATCCCTAGTCCAAAATTCCCCAAGTTCTACCTTAAAAACACATAATCTAGGTGGGAAATTCAATGGGTATTCAATATTAATAGATAAAAATGACCAAAAGCTGCTTAGCTCGTAATATCTAGTGGAACCCATCTCAAAAATTGCCTCCCATCGAGCTTGCAAACTAAAACAAAAATGAGAAAATAGCTCAATCCCTCCACCTTATCAATCTGCCAAGCATCTCGCACTTGCGGTTCACCTACCCGCTTCTGCGGCTCCATAGGTGCAGCCAAAACTTCGCTTCTCCGATTTCCAAGAAGGCCCCTACCTTCACTTCTATGGATCAGGCTCCGCTTCTACGGAGTCACACCTGCGACTTGAGCTTCGCTTCTGCGAAAACTCCTACCCCTCGCCACTTCGCACTTCGCACTTGCGCTCCACTTTCTGCATCTGTGATCTCGCGGATGTGGCCAAACCTTGCACTTGCGCATCCCCTTATCCCAACAAAAATCTGCACCTGCGATGCCAGACATGCTTCTAAAACCGTGCACCTGCAACCAAATCCTTCGCAGGTGCGATCACAACATACCTGAAATTCTTCAGCAATCTTCTAAGTCCAAATTCCCACTCATTAACCATCTGTAATCCACCCGAGGCCCCAAGGACGTCAACCAAGCATACCAACAAGTCCTAACACAGCATACGAACTTATTCAAAGCCTCAAATAGCATCAAACAACATCATAAAGACAAATTGTACCCCAATTCAAGCCTAATGAAACTAACGAATTTCCAACTTCCTAAACTAATGCCCAAACATACCAAACCAACTCCAAATGACCTCAAATATTTCACACAAGTCATAAATGAGACAACGGACCTATTCCAACTTCTGAAACCCAAATCCAATCTCAGTTACCACAAAGTCAACCCTCGATCAAACCTTTCAACTCTCTACACTTCAACTTTTCCAACTTTCACCAATTCAAGCCAAAATCATCTACGAACTTTCAAATCAACATCCGGGAACACTACTAAGTCCAAAATAACCATAAGGAGCTATCAAAACCATCAAAATTCTATTCCAGAGTCATTTACATATAAGTCACTATTCGGTCACTCTTTCAACTTAGGCTTCTAACCTTGAGACTAAGTGTCCTAACTCATTCCGACACATCCCCGAAACTAAACCAAATACCGCGGTAAGTCACATAACAACAAATATTCATAGAATAAGCAATAAATGGGGGAATGGGGCTATAATGCTCAAAACGACCAGTCGGGTCGTTACAAATACCTACTCTTATACCACCGCGTGTGTATCAATATCACAACACAATAATCAACTCGCACGACATGTGCCCATATGCCACAATGTTACCAAATCAATAATAACAATGTTACCAGACCTCAAATCAATCTTAAAGAACACCCTCGCTCCCTGAAGCTGGTCAAAACGATCATGAATGTGTGGTAAAGGATACGTGTTCTTGATTGTAACTTTGTTCAACTGCCTATAGTCGATTCATATCCACATAGTACCATCCTTCTTCTTAGCAAACAGAATTGGTGCACCCCATGGCAACAAACTAGGATTGATAAACCACTTATCAAGAAGTTCCTGAAGATGATATTTCAATTCCTTCAACTCAGCTGGTGCCATACGATAAGGATGAATAGAAATGGGCTGAGTGACCAGCACCAAATCAATACAAAACTCAATATCCCTAGAGGGTGGCATGCCCGACAGCTCTATAGGAAACACATCTGAAGAGTCTTGTACCACCTGAACAAAATCAATAATAAATGTATCAACACCAACATCCCTCACAAAGGCAAAATATGACAGACACCCCTTCCCAACCATCCGTTGGGCCTTTAAATAAGAAATCACCCTGCTGGGAACATAATCTAGAGAACCTCTCCACTCAAACCTTGGCAACCCCGACATCGCTAATGTCACGATCTTAGCATGACAATCCGGAATAGCATGACATGGAGACAACCACTCCATACCCAAAATCACATCGAAATCGACCATACTAAGCAATAAGAGATCAACTCTAGTCTCCAATCCCCCCAATAGTCACTACACACGACCGATATACATGGTCCACAATAATAGTATCACCCACTGGCATAGATAGATGAACATGTGAAACTAACGACTCATGGGGCATATCCAAATAATGAGTCAAATAGGATGATACATAGGAAATAAGTAGAACCACGGTAAAATAATGTGGAAGCTTCCTTGTACCACACTGAGAAAATATATGTGATCACTACATCTGAAGCAACAGCATCTGGCTGGCAGGAATAACATAGAATCAGGCTTGACTACCACCTGATCGGCCTTCCCTTTCTAAGGCGACATGTAGCTATTTGGGACCCACCCCGAGCTCGTTGGGCGGGTGGTGAAGTGACTGGTAAGGAAGTCATAGCCTGAACCCTCTGTTGAGCTGGAACTCATGGGAAATGAGGACACTGTCTCCACATATGCCCAAACTCCTCGCACTCGAATAAACTCCCCGCTGGGGATGGTGGGTGCTAGAACGGGCCTCGAGTACCAGAGTGACTACTAGAAGGACCTGGCACAGATGAACCCTGAACCGATGGAGCACGGGATGAACTTTGAGCTGGGAGAGCACTGAGAGATGGCTAACCCGGACGAGCACTGTACGAACCATGGCTAGTTGATGCACTATGATGAACTGGACGAGCTATCCGAGCGGGCCTATAAGAACGACCCCTGCTGTAGGAGAACTGCCCCCCAAGAGGGAACACCACTGAAACCACTCGAACCACGACGCGTTTTTGTCTCCCTCTCCTCACGCTCCTGACTATAGACCATCTCTAGCTGCCGAGAAATATCAACCACCTCGTCAAACCTAGCACCTGATACACTCTCCCGAGTCTTAACAAAATGCAACTGATAGTGAAGGCCATCAATGAACTTCCTAATCCTCTCCCTCTCAGTGGGAACCAACCAAACTATGTGACAAGCCAAATCTGAAAATCTCATCTCATACTGGGTCACAGACATGCCCTCCTGACGTAGCTACTCGAACTGCCTGCGCAGCTCCTCCCTGCGAGTCTGTGGCACAAACTTCTCCAAGAAGATAACAGAGACTCATGCCATAAAAGTGGTGTAGTATTTACTGGCCTGCTCCTCGCACTATCTGAAGGCAACCCCTGATAGCTGAAAAGTAGTAAAAGAGACTCCACTAGTCTCCAGAATACCCGCTATGCGAAGAATCTTGAGCATCCTCTGACTCGGCCCCACTGAATGATGGAGACTTGAGCCTCCCAAATGTCTCCAGCCTCTTCTGTTCCTCATCAGTCATAATGGGACCCATTGGGCTTGAGCAATTGCAACTGGCTGGGCTGGTAGTACCCCCGATGTCTGAAGTCCCTACATCATCTGCTCTGGAGTACGGGCGGCAGGAGTCTGAATACCTCCTTGAGCAAGGTTGGTGCACACAGTCAATATCTAAGACAAAGCCTCCTGAAAGATTGGAATCAGAATGGGCACACCTTGAGCCTGAGTTGGCCCCACTGGCTCAACAACATCTACAACCTGCTCTTCAGCTGGAGCAACTGGTGGATCTGCAGGTGCTGCTCTAGCCACTTTCTGAGCTGCACCTCTGCCCTTACCGCGACCCCTACCACAGCCCCAGCCTCTCGTGGCCCTAGTCGGTGATAGTGGTAGTTGTCCATCCGATCTGGTAGCACGTGTCCTTACCATCTGTGAGAGAATAGAATAAAAGAAGTTTAGTTCCCGGAATCAACAATCTGCATGACAAGAATACAATAATGTGAACTTTTCCTAAGGATTCAACAGCCTCTCGAAGATAAGTACAGACATCTCTGTACCGATCCGCAAGACTCTACGATACCTGCTCATGACTCGTGAGACCTATGTAACCTAGGCTTTGATACCAACTTGTCACGACCCAAAACTCAACCTGTCTTGATGGAGCCTATCATGCTACTAGGCAAGCGGACAACTAAACATACCAACACTTTCAAAGTTAAAATATACTAAAATAGGTTTAAATAAGTAAAAATCTCATAAAACTGGATAAACCATCATGACTCGATTGAGTACATAATTGCAATTTAATCAAATAATTTCAACATGAAACACGACCTCCGTGGGTCCCAACAGTACCAACATGTAGCCTAAGCATGATTTCTAAAATGACTTGCAGCTCAATATCTCTAACACATGGAGAATATACGGATAACGACAAGATTACTCAACTATACAGTTCCATGGAATTGACCAAGTCACATTAGCTATGGTGCACGCCCACACATCCGTCACCTAGCATGTGTGTCACCTCAACACCAATCACATAACACATAATTTGGGGTTTTATACCCTCAGAACCAAGTTTAGAATTGTTACTTACCTCAAACCTTGTAAATCTCTACTCCAATAAGCCATTGCCGTGCGAATCGGCCTTTGAATGCCTCGAATCTAGCCACAAATGTCGGGTCCAAACGCACACGCAAGTATACGTGGTCGTCAAGTAATAAAGTAGTGAATAAA
>AWOL01S0004932.1:30000-39105 GCA_000715115.1 Nicotiana otophora | reverse complement strand
TCGTAGCTACATGTGTTAATAATGAGACATAAAGAGAAGTTCGTATTCATGAATTTATTCAAAATGCGGTCGGATATGTGACCACATAATGCTTATGCGGTCCGCGAAATGGGCCACAAAATGGCCTTCCGGAACTGGGCTGGTCTACCGCACTATGCTGCCGTTATGCGTTCCCCAGACATGTTCTGCCGTCGCATAATGCGCCGCAGAAACTCCCTGCACAACATTTTCATGTTGGTTCTGCGATCAGTGTGTGGCCAGAAAAATAGTTTTGTGATTGCATAATGGGCGGCAAAATGACATCCAAAAATAGCCCAAATGACTGCCTCACTCTTCGGCCATTCTGTGGCCTGCATAATGATTTTGCGGCCGCATAATGGGCCGCAGAAATGCCTTATTTTCCAAACATTTTCCTTCAACTTCCCAACCATTAGGTCAACCGTGAGATGCGCTGAACCGAAATGAATTCAAGAACCTTAATTTCTTCAACGGTTAGAGCAATCGTGTCCAACAGTTTGAGCAATCATATCCAATGGTTGGAGCAAAAACTAGAATTTCCAGCAACTTCAACAAAGCTCAAATCAATCCGAACTACGTCTGAAACTCACCAGAAACCCTCGGGACCTTTACTAAATATACAAACACATCTTAAACTACAATACAAACTTCGTCGAGGCCTCAAACCACGTCAAAAAATTTTGAAATTATAAATTGTGCCTCGAATCGAATTATGTGTTAATGAATTTTCCAAATTGTATAATTTGCGCGGAATCATTTCAAATCAATCCGGAATGACTTCAAATTTTGCACATGAATTATATATGACATAATGGATCTGGTTCAATTTGTGGAATGGAAATCTGACCCCGTTATCAACAAAATCAACCTTCGACCAACTTATAACTATTTCAAAACTTCAACTTCTCCAATTTTCACCATAATGAGTTGAATCATCCTACGGACTTCCAAATCCTAATCCGGACATACACCTAAGTCTGAAATTACCATACGAAGCCATTGAAATCATAAAAATTTCATTAAGACTCATTTGCACAAACGTCAAACTCCGGTCAACTCGTTTCTATTAAGCTTCTTAAATGAGAATTGTTCTTCCAATTTAATCTCGAATCATTTGAAAACCAAACTCGGTCACACACACATGTCATAATATATATTTCAAAGCTTCTTGGGACCCTAAACTTTTGAACAGGATGTTAATTCTCAAAACGACAAGTTGGGTCGTCGCATTTATCTCACTCATTGTTGAGTTATTCTTATTTTAAGTCATTATTACTTATTATGTCATTCATTGTTGAGCTTATTCTTTCATTTCATTGTGTTATTGTAATTCTTGTGTTGACTTAATGGCCATACTCTCGTGTTATTGTTGTTGTTGTTGTACTCAGTGTTGTTGAGCCATAGGCTATGTGTGGTTGTGCTATTGGGATTATTGGTAAGGAAATGTTGTGGCATATGGGAACATGTGGTGCGAGTTGTTATAATGTGTTGTTATATTTTTGGCAGATGTGGGATTGTTTATAGGAATGTCAGGGTATTTCTACGTGAGTTGTTCGTGCTACTGTTATTATTGATATTTGCACATGCGGCGTGATAAGGCGGGCTATATATGTTTGGTTTGCGCATGTGGCAAGACAAGGTGGGATAATTATTATGCGCATGTGGTGAGATAAGGTGGGTATTTACTTTATTGTTGAGCATGCATCGAGACAAGGGGGCTATGTCGGGGATGATTTGTGATGGCCAGGGGGCGTTGTCATTGATAATATTTGTGTGGTGTTGTGACTATCTTGTTTGAGTCATGCATATCAAGGGCTTTAGTTGTGTTATTTCCAATGTGCTATTCGGTGTCTTTAATCTTACTTGTTGACTCAAGCTATGATAGTGCACTTGCACAACTATACACCGTAATCTGTCACCTATATCAATCAAGAAGTATAATTCTTGATGTTCATTGATCATGTAAATATATTCTTGTATATCTGCTTTCCGTGTGAGGACTGGATTGTCGGCACGTGAGTTGTTCGTGAGGATATGAGATATTGTTACTATTGGCACATGAGTTATCCGTGCAGGTATGAGATTATTATTATTGGTATTGGCACATGAGTTGCACGTGCAGCGCGTGAGTTGTCCATGCAGTTGTGATTAACAAAGTGGGCACGAGATGCCATGTGATTATGAATCATGATTTGGGATCCGTGATTTGTGATTATGAGGCATGGTACCTCGGTGTAATTCTTGTATAATCCTCGTGAAATAACGGTTGATTATTTGGTTGAACGTTTTTCCTTAATTGGTTTCACTAATACTTTAACTGTGTTTTGGTTACCTTGCAGCATTATCGCATTTTTACTCCTTGTTGCTTACTATTGCTCCTACTTTCCATTTGCTAGTGCTATATACTTATTCTTTCCCTGTTTAGCCTTACATTGATATTCGTTCCTCTGTTAGCTTTATATTATTACTTGCACGGGTTATTTTGTCTAGTAGGCGTCTCGAATGTTCCTCATCACTACTCCACCGAGGTTAGTCATAATAGTTACTGTGTACCATTGTAGTGTATTCATGCTACGCTTCTGCACATTTTTATTCAGATGTACATCTTCCCGTGTCGGACGCTACTCACTGACCATTTATTTTTGGAGACTTCAAGGTCCACTTGCTCGATGCTCGCAGGCCTCAGAATCATCATCTTCTTTTAGTTGTATTATTGTTTATCTCCTGTTCAAACCAGTATTGTATTTAGAGATTATTAGTGCACTCTCTATAGAGCTTATGACTCGTTTCCACCAAATATTTGGTATTTCTGACATTTGTACTATGTAGGTTTTATTATGATAGCCTTATAGTTTAATTTGATATCTAATCTGTAAATTCTGTTAACTCTCATTGTATGTTAGAATTACATAGTCTTAGAGTCCAGGTGCCATCACAACATCCTAAGGTGGGAATTTTGAGTCGTGAGTTGGTGTCAGAGCTCTAGGCTCATAGGTTCTACGAGTCATACGAAAGATTAGTAGAGACTTGCAGATCAGCAGGGATATGTCTGTACTTATCTCCGAGAGGGTACGGAACTATTAGGATCCTTCACTTCTTTCAATCCTATCGTGCGAGTGTTTTTTATTTCAATGTCTGAGCCTTTGTCATTACATTCTCACACAAATGGTGAGGACACAAGCTGCAATTAGCAATGATGCTGCCCCCAGAGCTAGTGTTGCTAGAGGATGAGGCAGAGGTAGAGGTAAAGGCCGAGGAGGAGAACGTGTTACAAGTAGAGAACCTACCAGAGCAGCAGCTGAGGAGCCATTAGTAGCTCCGGCTGGGCGCTAGGCTCCAGTGATGCCTGTTGCTACCCTCGGACTTCAGGAGACTTTAGCGTAGTTCCTGAGCATGTTTGATGTATTGTCTCTGGCGGGATTGATTATGGTTGCATCAACTACTTCACAAACTGGGGGAGGTGCTCAGATGATAACAACATGATAGGGGTACAAGAGTTACTAAAGAAAAACAAGAAAAGTGTGTGGAAGCTAAAAGAAAATAAAGAAACGAAAAAGACAGATAGATTGAATTAAAGAAATATTTTATTGAATCAAGAAGTCTATTATTGAAGTTGAATCCTCGCAACAACAATGAGCTAACGAAGAACTAATCGCCATTGGTAGAGAATTAAAAACAAGAGAAAGATTCTGAAACCCGACCCTTTAGAATAACAAGAACAAAAGTAAGCCTAAACTTATCACCTTACTTGAATACCTGGAAGTGATCTAATATTTCGAAGGTTTAATCTAACCACCTTAAGTTGATTCTTGAAGTTTGAAGAGTAAATCCATGAGTAGCCACACACAAGAGTGCAAGAAAAATCTCACCATTGTTGTTGATATTGTCTATCATGATCTTCCTAAAAACAAATAATATACCCCTTTATATAGAAAGGGAGTCACTTAATTCTACCAAAACAAATAAAGAAAGAAAATCCTAACTACTTCGGACAAAAAGTCCTAACTACGTTGGACAAAATGTCCAACTACCTTAGGATATGATCTTGAAAGTCCAAAACCAATATTAGAAATCTTTGAAAAATAAATAAAGTCCTAACTACTTTGGAAAACATGTACAACTACCACAAGATATGATCTTGAAAGTCCAAAACCAATCTTAGAATTGGAAATCTTCAAAATCATGAAGGAAATTTGCAAGCAACTTGGCACAAACTTTCACTCAGCTTCTACCACGACTATTATACCCTTATTTGACAACAAGTAAGTCCTTTTTATGTTATAAAAACGTGACTTCATGTAGGACTTATTGGGCTACAAGTCCAGACACATTTTAGGTGCCAAAATGGTCCAAAAGTGGGTTGATTAGGACCTTCTTCAAAGGATGACTCTTGGGATTCAATACTCTCCTTCTTGGACATAAACTTGGGACATAAAACAATTGCAATACCTAGCCAATTCATATCCATGATATTGTCTAACATGGTCTTCCTAAAAACAAAGAATATACCGATTTATATAGAGAAGAAGTCACTTAATTCTACCAAACAAAAATAAAGAAAGACAATCCTAACTACCTTGGACAAAAAGTCCTAACTACATTGGACAAAATGTCCAGCTACCTTAGGTCATGATCTTGAAAGTCCAAATCCAATCTTGGAAATCTTAGAAATCTTTGAAAAAGAAATATAGTCCTAACTACTTTGGACAAAATGTCCAACTACAATAGGATATGATTTTGAAAGTCCAAAACCAATATTCGAATTAGAAATTTGGAAAACCTTGAAGGAAATTTGCAAGCAACTTCGCACCAACTTTTACTAAACTTATACCACGACAATTATACCTTTATTTGACATCACATAAGTCCTTTTTATGATATAAAAATGTTACTTCATGTAGGACTTATCGGGCTGCAAGTTTGGACACAGTTTAGGTGCCAAAATGGTCCAAAAGTGGGCTGATTAGGACCTTTTTCAAAAGATGTCTCCTGGGATCCAATACTCCTATTCTTGACATAAACTTGGGCCATAAAACAATTGCAACACCGAGCCAATTCATATCCTTGATTTTGTCTATCATGATCTTCCTAAAAACAAAGAATATGCCCCTTTATATATAGAGGGAGTCACTTAATTCTACCAAAATAATAAAGAAAGAAAATCCTAACTACTTTGGACAAAATGTCCAACTACCTTATGATATGATCTTGAAAGTCCAAAACGAAACTTTGAAATCTTAGAAATCTTTGAGAAAGAAGTAAAGTCCTAACTACTTTGGACAAAATGTCCAACTACCATAGAATATGATCTTGAAAGTCGAAAATCAATCTTGGACTTTGAAATCTTGAAGGATATTTGCAAGCTACTTGGCACCAACTTTAACTTGTCATCTAGCACGACTATTTTATGCTTCTCTGACATCATGTAAGTCGTTTTTATGTTATAAAAACGTGATTTAATGTAGGTCTTATTGGACTACAAGTTTGGACATACTTTAGGTGCCAAAATGGTCCAAAAGTTGGTTGATTATGACCTTCTTCAAATGATGTCTCTTGTTATCAAATACTCCTATTATTGGACCTAACTTTGGGCCATAAAACAATTATAACACCTATCCAATCCATATCCTTTATCCTTGAGCTATTTCTCCCAATTAACAACTTCTTTATTTGCACTTGAAGTCTAATGACCTTGTTTTGCAGCTCTTTAGCTTGACATATTTTTAAAGGACCTATTTGAGATTCCTAAGCAATATCCTTGTCCTTGAATATAGTTGAGCTTCCTAGGATGCTATAATTCCTCTCTTCTTGATGAAAATTTGAACTTGCAAGAAAAAANTTTATCCTTGAGCTCTTTCTCCCAATTAACAACTTCTTTATTTGCACTTGAAGTCTAATGACCTTGTTTTGCAGCTCTTTAGCTTGACATATTTTTAAAGGACCTATTTGAGATTCCTAAGCAATATCCTTGTCCTTGAATATAGTTGAGCTTCCTAGGATGCTATAATTCCTCTCTTCTTGATGAAAATTTGAACTTGCAAGAAAAAAAAAAACTCACTAGTAAATGTCATCCACTAATCTGAAACAATAATGGGAATAAAACAAGATAGTGACCATGTGTCCATTTAACCCAATTAATCCTAATAGGTGTAAATACTCCCTTATAAAGAAAATGGACATCTCCATCACAATAAAATTTATGCCTACCCAGATTAATACAATAAAAACATCTCTTAGATGTACTATGCAATGGAACTTGCAATTCGATGTTGTCGGTAAAGTAGTCCATAGGCATACATGACAAAGAAATTATAAAAGATCGACCACACATCCATTTAATATAAATATCTATACTATATATATCATTGAAGACACTTTTATGATATAGCCAACTATCTACAATTGCAAATCTCATGGATTCCTCTACCTGAAAGAGTATTTGATCGCAAACGTCCCAATAATCATTCATATCCTGTTTACTAGTAGCAAATACTTAGACAAGCTCACAATGAATATGACTTAAAGGATGACTCCCCATCCCACAACAAAAATCGCATTCTAGCAATTGATTACATGAAAACTCATTAGCCACTTCAATAAGAGAAGAAGAAATGTTTAGCTCATTCACAAGTCTCTTCTCATAAAATTCATGCCTCTTTCTACCAAGTTGGAATACATAATCATCTATGTGATACACAATTTCAAAAGTAAGCAAATTACTCTTGTACTTTAACTTAGATATTACAAATAATGAATTGATGTGCATCAAAATATCATCATCCATAAAAATTATAAAGTCACCGACATAAGAAATAAGAGTATAATTCATTACATCCAAAAATACCTTGGGTGTTCTAGAAAGTCCAAGAATGCAAATAAACCAAGTTTACATACCGTAGTTGGACTTATTTACTAATGGAACATCACCACCTTGTATTTTTTTATGAAATCGCTCAAACTTAGCAATGCTTTTAGGCAACTCCATGTCATAAACCTGTATATAAGAATCAAAATACTCAAAAGGTTCAATAACAAAGAATTTAACCGAGCTTTTATCTTCCACCATTCAACAATAATAGATATCGCCAAATTCATGTTGGAATCCAATTGGAGGATTCTATTTATCGCTGTAGGATCCCTATTCAAGATAACTGCAGTTCCTTTTCGGGCAGCTATAGGATGACCGCCTATAGGTGATAGGGTATGGTGGGTGGTACAGCTCAGATTGTGGCCAATCTTCCTAACCGCGTGCGGGTCGGGCTTAGAGCGTGTGAAACTCATCACTACCTCGTAAGGGCGTTGAGACCATAGTATGTTACACAAAAGCGCCGCTTTCTCTGTAGTGTTTTCACATAGATGCCTGCCTAGAAGAGCAACTCACTCTGTAGTGTTGTCACACAAGAAAAGCATGCCGCCCGCCTGCTGGCTGGGCGAATCAAAGTTATCTTCCGGTCAACTGTCCACCCAGTCAAGTGCAAAAAATACAGTAGAATCATGCAACGCACGTTACTGGTGTGCTTCCTGCTCGTGAAGAAAGAAAGAAGAGCGACATGGTTCAGTTCAAATTTGACTGTTTGCAGCATAGGAGCAGATTCCCCAAAACATCCCTAGGAACAATTGAAAAAAAAAAGATATCTCGGTAAAAAAAACTCTAGGGGGGCTGTATTGGCAAGATCCAACTGTGAAAAGCTACCCAAAAGAAAAGTCGCCTGGAAGTCCGAGGACCTTTAGTACTGTACTCTACCCCCGAACCAGCAGCCTTCGTGCAAAGCAAGACCGCATTCGTCCCTTTCCTTTCTCCATTCTTCCTCCTTCTTTTCTTTGTTCCAATAGAGTCTAAGGGGCTTTTGTTGACAGACATAAGAAGTGGGATTAAGAATAGGGGAAAAGCGCACTTCTACGGAGGTGCATGCATAAAGGTTTGGAACTCTTTTCTTATCTAAATCTTAAGGACAAGACGAACAATGAGACTTCTTCCTCGCTTACCTGCCCGACAGGTAAACCCAATAGAATAAATAGAATAAGAGGCTTAACCTAGAGCTCTTCTCAACTTTGTGTTGCACCTCAGTGAGATGACCCTGACAAAGAAGGTTTAAGCTCACTAGTTGTCATTCTTCTGTAAAAGCAAGGGAGTAAGGAAGTCACCTTTCTCTAAGGATAATTCCTAAAAAGATAATTGGCATCCAATCAAGAAAGAATCACTTCGGACAATTAGACTAAGATTCCCCCTTCTGTCTCTTCTTTAGCTAATGATGAAGCAAATCCCTAAAGTCAAAGTAGTCCATGAAAGCATCTATTTTTTCCGTTCAAGAAATTGCTTATGCAATGATGGGGTGAGTCTCTTATAAGAACTTTCTTTCTTCTTTTTTCTTTTATTAGTTAGCTTGGATTGAGAAAGATCCGCCTAGTTTCGCTTAGCCATGTGTGTGTAGACCGAAATGGTCTCGTGAAGCTAGTCAACGGTAGCCTAAGAGCAAGTCAAAACTACATGAAGGGCACGAGAAGTTTTGTGTAGGTAGAGAGAGATTGTAAAATCAGACTTCAAGTTGGTGTGCCGCGTGTTAAGAAGGCAAATATTTGTTTGTCTCAAACCCCATACCCCTATAATAATGGTAGAGGCAGGGGTGGCCCCAAAGCGGAATTGACCAGTTGTGCTTGGTCGAAGATCTAGTAGGTAGCCACTCCCTCCTCAAAGAACCGTACGTGAGAATTCCGCCTTATACGGCTTCGTCCCGAGCTTCCTTCATATAATATATAAAAAGAAACTCCAGATATTTGAGATCTTTCTCTTTGAATAGTTCCGAAGTAGAAGGGGGGGGGGGGGTAAGATCCTTGCCGAATCGAAGTTATTCATTTCATTCGCTACTGGAGCCTTTTGCTCTTGTAACGCAAAAGGTGGCCGGCCATTCGTCAAGGCCCAGGAATCCGTTGGACATCTCATAGGCGGGATTTGATGCCCGCATCCGATCAAAGTTTCATTTTAGTGCTCCTCTAACATAAAGGGGAGCTGTTTTTAAGTGGGTCGCTTCGCGCAAGACTATGCTTAGTACCAATGGGTCACACGACAGGTGCACGGTCTACTTTCCA
>AWOL01S0004932.1:0-25000 GCA_000715115.1 Nicotiana otophora | reverse complement strand
ACCCTAAAGTTAGAAAGTTGGTTAGACTATAATCTATGCATATGGAAAGAAAAGTCACGTAAAGCGATCCATATGATCATAAAGAAAGGCTTGCATATACATCTTTCAAGTGTATGCGCGGTTCCTTTCGATTGGATCCTGTCGCTACCTAGATCAATCAGTCTATTATAGTTCTCCTTGTGTCATCCAATTTTAGGGAATTCATTAGATCGTGAAGTTGCTTCACACCTGGCCATATCGAGGGAATGAAAATAAACATGTCCCTAAAAAAAGAGAAAAGAACTGGAATGGGAGAGGATGGTCATTGAGAAAGATGCCTTAACAGGTTGGTCATGTGTCAGGACAAGAACGTGAGTTCTTCTTATTAATGGTGAGCAGTTGCCCCTCGCACCCTTCTTTCTGTTTTTGGGTCGCTCTTCTTATATTTCGTACCCCCAATCCTCCTTCATGCGAAGGCATCGTAACATATACATCAAATCAAGATCAAATAAAAGACTATCCATCCCTTCTTTATACTCGTCTATCCCTCGATCAGCTAGATGGGCCTAGGATAAGGTATTAAAAAACTATCGATATGTAGGGTGATCGAACCGAATCATCTACAGCTCATCTTTGAAAACATGATGCGCTCCTACGTGAGGAGCGGGGAAATGAAAGTAAGAACCACGTGCATGGATGAAAGAGCGCACTTTGAGGGGAGAGGGGAAGAAAGACTATAGAAAGGCTAAGTGAAGTACTTATAGGGACTTCTTTAACATTTTTCTTTCCTATTCTTGCTTATCACCTTCTTTTCCTTTCCTCGCATCCTAATATAATAAATATCAAGACGAGTTGCTCCAGGTCCAAATATCTCCCTTTGAGATTGCGAGCATCAGTCTAAGTAGCTTATGTTTTTGAAGAAAAAGGTAAAGAATGAAGGTGGTTGAAGCAGGACCATAAGAAGTACCTTTAACATTTCAAGTACCCGGTTCAGAGCCAGGACATCTTTCGCATATCCACCACCAGCGTCTTTGGCATGATAGGCATGCAGCATATCTTGATCCATCAGTAGCAGCACCGAGTGAATGACCTTAATGATCGTTTTAGAAGTAGGGCTTTACTAGCCTAACGACTCAAAGCAAGGTGGAAATCCATCCCTCTTTTTAAAACTAATTAATTAACAACCCACCGAGAAAGGGCACGTTGCGCAGTAGTAGCCAGTTAAAGGAAGTGTAACTAAGAGAGGAAACTTCCCTTTTTTTAGTTTTAATCCTCCTCCCTTTCGACATCAAAATAATTGATGAAGGTGGTGCTTTGAGTATTTTTGCTGAAGTCGAAAAGATAAACATCTACCCGGTATACCAACAATCCTTCTATGCGGATACCCCTTTTTTACTCTCAACCATTGCATTGCCGAGAGGAGAAAATTCACAAAGTTTTATATATTCTTTCTTTATTCAATTAATTCCTATCCTTTTTGTTTTCAGTCCCGGGTTTCCCTTCCTCTCCAAGCCAATCGATCGCCTTCTTAGTTAACTGCAAAACTCGCCCTTTAATCATCTATCTTTAGATACGGAGGGCTTATGATTCATAGAATTTAAAGCCCAAAAAATAAGGTAAGAAAGGTGGGGAACAACGACCTCACACAAAAAGATTTGTCTAAGCAATCTCAAAGAGATTTGCAATAAGTCAAAACCAAGATTTGCTTTCTGCGCCTACTGATGTGATGATAAATCAGAAGTGTTTTTGCAAAGAAGAAGGGCCCTGTTCCTATGGGTTCACGTGCTAAGGCTCCACTAAACAATACTTTTTTTCAAGAGAGAGGTTTAAGGTGCATTAATAACTCCTTCAAGGAGGGAAGTAATGGAGTAGGAGAGGTAAAAATGGATGAGAATAGATAAGTAGGAGAGAAGGCGACACTAGCTAACAGAACGGACAGAATGAGAAGAAATCCCCAAAATGGAAAGAAGCTTGAAAGAGAGAACCAGGAATGAAATAGCGAGACCTAACGAGCAAAAAGCCACGAAGGTTGACGATAAGAGCGTAAGACTTTATGCGAGAAGGTGGAGCCCTTGATCCCTTCAAGAATGTAAATATCCTTAATATGGAAGAGCAAATTTAGAACCTTTATAGTGGATTAAAAGAAAGAACAGACTCATGTCAAAGTTCCCCTTAAATAATGGTTGTTGTTGAATCAGCTGTGAAATACGCTCTTGCTCACGAATCTGATGTTCTAGCTCAGACCAGGCTATCTCCGAGAAAATAGGGGTCCCGAACGGGAGAAGAATAAGGTAGGCTGTCCTTTGACTAGTTTGTAGTTTTTTCTATGGCTATTTATTCTAAATTTCCCTCCTCGCCTAGAATAGAAGGATAATATAAAAGGAAGGCTAAGCCCGTATTAGATCTTTTTAGGTTGATAAGGTGGAATTGAAAACTTTGGAGCACATCCTTTCCTACATCAAACTCTATGTGTTAAGCATATAGCTTTTCCTTATGAGACAGGATCACACTTCGCACTAACCGAATCTCGCATAGAATCCATAAATGAAGAAAGCATCTCAATTGGAGAAAAGTTCGTTTTCCCGGGGAATTTACTTGTCAACGAAATTCCACTCATAAGTATGTTCACATCGTGATCTAAGTTCCATTTCCCATCGAGAGGTTATGATACCGGTAAAGAGTCCTATTCTTCTCCTTGTGTTACGAGGTTATGATATCGGTAAAGAGGTTATGTACATGAATGTATAAATAATACTCTCACACCCAAGAATCATACTCCAAATCAACCATCTTATACCCAAATTTGAAATTGAAAACTAGGGTATGGAACTTTACCTCTTAGATGAAGAACTTGAGGGATTTCTTGTTGGCTTTCAAGGCTTGGACAAAATCTTGATGAACAAAGCACTTGAGCTTCTTCCTCTCTCTAGAACACTCTCACTTATCTCTAAAAATATCAGATTTTTGCTCCACAATGAGCTTCAAGGCTTATTTATCGAAGTTGGGTAAGGTTATAACAATAGAAGAATAGATACTCCAAATATTCCGAACCAGGCTACAGACCTGGCCTCGCCAGGCTAAAGCCGGGTTAATCCTGGTATTACACCTGGCCTTGCGAGCTCTGTAGCGAGCTACAGGACAACCTTTGGGTATGTGATTATAACTTTTTGTAGGAATGTCCGAATGACGAATGGTTTGAAGAGTTACAAACTAGACTCAAAGGGCTTTAATTTGATAGGTAGATCACCTGATAAGTCGTTATAGTTTGGTAGCAGCATACGTTAAAAGTAGGATCTTGTGCGATTTGAGACATACTTTTGGATCTTGTGCGATTTGAGACATACTTTCCACTTAATGTATCCTACTTGTTCCACACGAATTCTTTCCATTCACAAAACTCCTTAGTATGTTTCAACACACCTTAAACATATACTTTTCATTTCGAAATAATGTGGTTCTATCCCGTGGGTCTCCTATAATACTCTAACACTCTATTCCCAAATATCGTTGGCGTACTTTAAAATATTAAATCATTAGAGAAATTTTCCGGGGCCTTACATGGCTGCTCTCTTCTTTCCTACTGAACCTCCTTCCCAATACTGGCTTCATAGCAATCCCTGCTTGCAGTTTTGAAAAATGTCTGGTAGCGGCTGCCAAGCTTGACTAATAAAATAGGGGTCCCCATATAAGGAGAATGCCTGCGCTGTGCCACCTTTGTAGAACAAACAAGGGTCCTGTGTACCAGCGATGTACGAATTATAGTCAAAAACATTACTAACTTTATTAGTTGCAAGGCGACTTTGCTGTAAAGTTTATTATACTAAAAAAGTATATTATAAAGGAAAAGTCTTCTTAGTATTCCTAATTTTTACTATGAATAATCCTACCCTTGCAGCGCTAATATATTCGTTTGTCTGAGTCTTATTCTACTAAAAACATAGGAAAGGAAGAGTCAACTCTTATGTTGCAAGGTTCCACCCCAACCAAGTAATAAGCACTAAACGGAACTCTATAAGGATAGACAAGGTCTAATCTAATCAAGCGTAGTGGCGGAAAACAAAATCCTAAAAGTAAGCAAGTAGTTGAATTAGTCCCTACTAGTATTGGTTGGTGTTACTTTATCATACAAAGGATTGTGGCTAGCAACAGAAAGTCAAGTTAGTGTTATGGTGCAGCGGAAGGCTCCCTCGAATCTTCCTTGAGTTTACGTCACTGGGACATCGGTCGCTTGGATCCTGCCTTGTTAGTCATCCGTAGAGCTAAAGGAAAGTTTTTGAAGCCATTCCCATTCCCACACACCAATACCAACCAGGGTGGATTTTCAGTAAGTCCTACCCCTAATAGAAAGGATAAATTGCTTGCACGCTTCGTCAAGTAAGAGAGAGGATCTTAGGCCAAATAGATCACCGGCTTCGAAGGCCTATAATCGTGACTTTAGTTCTGGTGGTTCTCTTTGCTGCCGGGGTGCAACAGCCTTTTGTGACACTTCGAATGGAGTGGTCCGTATGCCCCTCCCCCTCGCCAAGCCTGAAGAAAGAAGCTACTTAGATACCTCTTTGTTAACTATATTCCTACTTTGCTAAGAGGGTCATTGGTCCCAATAAGTGTCTATACTCTTGATGCAATGGACTCCACAAAGCCACTAAACTGCTCTCTTCCACCCAATTTAAACTGAACCTCGTTCTAGTGAGATTTATTCCTTTTTGTAAACTAAAACTCAGTTGCCTATCTGATCCTTGGTCTAATTGGGCCTTTCTCTAAAGCTCGAATCGAATAGTTGGGCTACGCCTTCCCTTGGCTTGGTTGGTTATATAAGAGAATCCCGGGGGAAAGCAAGTTAGACCTTACTTAGGGCAAAAGATTTATTGGATGGTTCATTCCAGTCTGAAGTCAGTCAAGTCATGGAATTGGCAGAAGTTCACCCATAACCAACCATAAGAGGGAATTCTTCTATTCATTAAGATGTATCCATTCAGTCAGCTCCGAATCTGAACTCAATGATTGCAATTCAAGAAGGGCATAAAGCATTGGCTCAGTATAGTAGCATTTGACTTTGGGAAAGAGAATCGATCACTTACCTTGTTTTGGCATGCCAGAAGCATTTTACTACGGTTCTCATTGATTGAGTCGATCCCGAGACAAAGCAAAGGTAGTTACGTTGGTTCAGTTTTCTTAGAGGCGGAAAGCCTAGAAGAGGCCTAGAAGTCATAAGGAATAGGTACTATACCAGTAGCAGACTCTAAGGGTTGGCTTTTTCTGTTATTGACCTTCTTGAGTCAATATCACATTTCGCGTGCTTAGTTAAATCTCCTAACCTAATGTAATGAACGAGAAGGTGAAAAATTCAGTCTTAGCTAAGCATTTGAATTCTGGGAAAAGAGGAAATCTTTCTTTCTAGGGAATCTATGCTTACTAAGCCTTTGTTTGAAGGACCGATCTTAAAGTGAAGTGCAAGACTAGATGGACCAGGACTGACTAATCGCTAACATCTCGGGTTCTCTCGGACCAGGAGAACTCTCAGTTAAGTATGACATTCAGTAAGAAGTGAGCCAAGTTCTATTAGCTCTTCTAACTTATCTTAGACTCATTATTCTGTGATGCATTGAATTGAGAGTCAAAGGATAAAGGAGTAGAAAACCTTATAACTGAAAAAGATTCGAGTGAAAGCCAGCTGCATGAAGTCCATCAATAGTACTTTAGCTTTTTCAATCAATCTTCTTTTGATTTTATTCTCAGTTGGTTGATATTACAATACGTCAGTTAATTAAGATTTAATCCCCCTGGAAGACTAAAATAATTCAGCTTTCCTGAAAAGAGTAAACTTTCGGAAGAATCTATCTCTACCACGCACATCAATCCTCACATAAGACGATTACTCTTTCTAAACTCAATTATGTAAGAGTCCAGGTAGCTCATCTCGGTCTGGCTGTTTCAGCCTTGGCCCGCCAGCTTCTTTTCAATCCAGCAGTTGCATGATAAGAAAGCTCTCGATCTCGGCTAGCTTCAGCTAGTTAAATAGACAAGGAAAGTCGTGCTACAACTATTCCAAGCAAAATATTAATTCCAAAGCTGCAGAGATGGGTTTTGCTGTTCGAACTAATCTACTTTAGGGATGCACCAAGCAGCTTTTAGTAGGAAAGCTCGTTCCACCACTTTGACAAATTCTTTCGCAGCAGCTTGAACTGAATCGGGGCTATCAACATGAACGAGGGAAAAACAAAGCCCATTACTCGATCAGGGGATCTAAGCCACAGCTCTATTCCGGGCTGGAAATCTATTAAGGACTTTAAGTGAGAGTTGTTCTCTCTATCTCAACGGCTTTCCCAACTAGGGGCACAAGAGGGACTTTTTGTCTAAAGCCTACTTCCTCTCTATAGGCAATTCCGTTTTAGTGGTTTGTGCTGTAATAAGAAGGATGTTGCTATTCTAGGATGTGGCATTCCAGAAAGACTAACTTAAGACTTTATCATTCACACCGACCAACTAGTGCCCCATGGAACATGTTTTATGGAGTTTCACTCTTTGTGTAATATTTCTTTTCTTATTGATTGAATTCAGGTAGAGAGAGGAAAATTCGATCAAAACCCTTAGTCCGATAGGGGGATAGTATACATTAAATCCAGATAAAACACTAAGATGAAAGACGAATTAAGCAAGAAAGTCAGAAAGGGGGCCGCTTTCTCGAGTGAGAGTTCTTTTTAGGGGTTATTCTGACTGTCCTTATTCTAGTTGGTAGGCATGCCAGTAAGAGGGTAGTCGGCAAAATTATATGAATTTAATGGGACTTCAGCTTCGACAATCGTATCCTCCATCCAACAAATACGGTGGAGTGGGCAAGGCAAAGAAGACAGGAGCACACAAGCTCAAACTTCAACATTTCCATTACCTGCGGAAGTAAAGGAAGCATTTCCAGTGAATAAGAAATAGAATTTCCATTAGGTCGGGAGCTGAGAGAGATTGGAAAGGTTTAAATAAAAGTATGCCTAGCGTCTTTTAATCTCTATTATTAGAAGAAGGGAGGGGCATGACCCCACTCTTCTCGAAGAAGTTGCTTTTTGAATTAATCCATACTTTTTCTTTCCTTCTCCTAAGGCACCGATGGACCAACGCCTTCGTATGTATATCACCCGAATTTCTTTGTTCATTGCGTCGATTATTTGCACTTTAGATCTTGTGACTTGACCTGTAGACGGTGATACCACCACTTTTGGCGATGTGATATTTTCTTATTCACTTGTGATGGTGGAAGAGAGATCAGCGCCTATGTTCTGGCTCTAGGGGGTGGGTCTTCCCTTTTTCAATTATGACGTACTCAGTTAGGTTGCGATCTAGGTCTCGATCCAGGGCGACTTCCATATTATGTTCTCATTCTTCCCTTCCCTTGATTCATGATCCTTGCACCTTAATTAAGCCCCCATGTGTCGGGACCTGAAGCGTGGTGGTGCTCTTCTACAGCTTCTTCTACATAGGCTCCGTAACTTCTGCAATTGAAAAAGAAAGCTTTTCCAAGCCCGAACAAGATCAAAAGAACTGATCTCTCTCTACAATAACAAAATAGTTATCTAATAGCCATGTTTTCTTTATGTGATAGTGCTGTAGCGTAGGACTCCAAGAACTTTGGAAGTTGAACATGCTCAAAAGATGCCTAAAGCTTTTAGCTTTGATCATTCGACGTCGAGTGAAATGGTTCCTTGCTAAATAAAACAAAAGTTCCACTACAACCAAGGAAAGAGATAGATCACATATTGTCCAAATGCCAATCCTTCTAGTTTGAAAAAGGAAAAGAGTGGAGATGTGCGAAAAAAGATCACTCCTAACTAACTAGTCAAGTGAAAGGAGCCCGCTTACCCACTCCCCTTTCCCCCCATTGCTAGGAGCCTCGCCCTCTTGACTTTATATGTCAAGAAGACGACAACCAATAGTGGATCACTTTTTGCTTAAAAAGACCCACCTATCTCATATATATGATAAAGGAGGCAGGCTGTTTTTAGTTTTTTTTGCTTTTTTTTTCTGGGGGTCTAATATGAGATGTATAACGTGCTCGTACTCATCCATTAGGATGTTCCCCACTTCAAGAGCTCCGCTAGGATACTAACTTGGTTACCTAGCAGTGAATTAGGTAAGACCATCTTCCCACTTCATAGATAGAAAAAGAACTAGTAAGTCCATTATTTATAGTACACCTAAGAGATCTTTTTCGTTTCCTTGTATTGTATTAAATAAAAGCTAAAGCACTTTATTTTAAGAATGTATCTTGTTCCATCTCTCTTTCGTTAGTTAAGCAACCTTTTTCTAAAAAGGATTGTAGTAATTCTGGTTTGACACTATTTGGAATGGCTCTTTCATATTGAGAAGTTCTGTCTAGTGGCATTCGATCACAGANGTTCCATCTTTCTTTCGTTAGTTAAGCCACCTTTTTCTAAAAAGGATTGTAGTAATTCTGGTTTGACACTATTTGGAATGGCTCTTTCATATTGAGAAGTTCTGTCTAGTGGCATTCGATCACAGAATCCATTGACATCTGCATAAATGACTTGAATTTCCTTTTCAATTGGCAGTGGTGCATATTGTGGTTGTTTCGGTACTACTGTCAGCCTTGCATCTCTATTGAGCAATGCCTGAGTCGCAACATCAAGGTCTGAGCCAAATTGAGCAAGGGCGGCCACTTCGCGATATTGTGGCAATTCCAGTTTTTAACTATCACAGACTTGTTTCATAGTTTTCAACTGAGCGGCAGACCCGACACGACTGACAGATAAGCCGATGTTAATCGCAGGTCTAATACCGCATTAAAAGAGCTTTGTTTTCAAACAGATTTGACCATTAGTAATGGGGATCACATTGGTGGGAATATAGGCCGATATGTCTCTAACGTGTGTTTCAATGACAGGTAAGGCGGTCAAGCTACATGTGCCTATCTGGTCTGATCATTTAGACGCTCTTTCTAAGAGACTGTAATGTAAGTAGAAAACATCCCCTGGGAAAGCCTCACGACCTGGTGGTCGGCGTAACAATAATGACATTTGTCGATATGCACCGCTTGTTTACTAAGATCATCATAGATTATTAATGTGTTCATTCCATTATCGCGGAAATATTCCCCCATGGCACACCCAGAATATAGGGCCAGAAACTTTAGAGGAGCAGGATCCGAAGCGATGGCTGCTACAAGAATAGAATATTCCAAACCATTTGCTTCTGAAAGAATTTGAACTAATTGTGTCATAATTGAGCGTTTCTGTCCAATCGCTACATAGACATAATACAATGTCTCACTCTCAGAGGTGGCCCTTGAGTTCAGTTGGTTTTGGTTTAATATGGTAACGATAGCAATAGCAAGTTTTCTAGTTTGTCGGTTTCTCGTTGACCACGACCTATAGGTACCAGGCTATTTGTTGCTTTTAACCCTGTTGGCATAGGCTCGTGCACAGATTTATGTTCAAAATTACCAGGGGCTTTCACTTCGACACATCTTCTCTCGTGATCGCTTAGAGCCCTTCTTCCATCAATAGGTACTCCGAAGCCATCGACCACACACCCTAGCATAGCTTTTCTCGCAAAAACATCCACAATAGATCCACTGCACTTGACAAGATCTCCTTCTTTAATAGCAGTATCACTATCAAAGACAACAATCCTTACATTCTCATTCTCAACCACTTCCCTAACTTGAATCTCGTTCAATCCATAAACACATGCAATTCCATCTCCAACTGAGACCACTCGACCAATCTCATCCACTTTAAAATTGGCGTAAAAGTTGCAAATTCGACTTTCTAATAGACTTGTTAGTTCTGTAGCTCGGGGAGACAGTTCCATAATTCAATTCAAGATATATAGAAGGGAGAATGCCGCTTTAGAAAAAAAGAAAAATCATAAGGAAACACTATGAAAAGCAAAATCTATCTAAAGAGAGAAGTCTATTAGATAATCAATAAAGAAAAGAGACCCAAAGAAGGAAGAGAGATTCCAAAGCTGGAATTCGAATTAGAACAGAAAAGAAATAGAAATGATGATGATAAAAAGTAAAAAGAGGAGTGGATAGCTAGCGCAAGGAAATGGCAAAGGGGTATCCTTTTCCCTGAGGAAAAAGAGAAACCTCCTGATTAAATACTAAATAATGTACATATACTTTTTATTCAGAAAAATCAATATATACAATAATTACATTATATACGATATTCTACACTTTATGGGTGTTGACACAAGTAGACCTAGGCCAAGACAAGACACCTTCCTTCACTCTGCAATAGCCCGATGATTCTTCTCTTCACAAGTAGGCTTGGCGCAACGGTTAGTCGATTTTCAAGCTGAAAAAGATGTAAGAAGACTGACAAGGCACTGGAGTGAAGTGATTCCCAGTTGGGAATGGCGAACGGAGTTGGACTACTATGCATATTCTATCATCTTGGAATAGGTATAAGAGAAAAGAGCTATAAATCAAGTCAAAGCATAATTTCTAGCCTTTTCTCTCTGACATGTTTTTATGCTATTGCAATGCAGCCTTTTTTGAAAGTATTCGATATCAATGTTTTTAGAGTAAGCAGCCTGCATCCTCTTGTTAGAGGCTTTCTTTGCGCAGGACCCCCTTTCTTCTCAAAAGAGTTAGGGAAGGCAAAGGAAGAAAGCCGGGCAGGTGCTTTAAGAAGGTTTCCTACTTGCAATGGTTTTTGTGGGTCATGATCTGGAAAATAAGATGCTGATGGCTCCTTCGGGGGCCTCTGGCTTAGGATTTGGTGAGAGCGTTGGAGGACGGGGCTTCAGGTGGACTGCTTTATTTGGAAGCAGTTCCCCTGGTAATTCCGAAGCCAGTAACAACCAACCGGCCCCCGACTCTCCCAACCATGGTGAACCCGCAACGCCTATTGCTGAGGTTTATCATCCATTACAGGAGGATGGACAGAGGCGTCAGGAGCTCAGTAATCGTCTTAGCATAAATACTATCAAGCGTCCCTTGCCCGAAGATATTTATGAGGCAATAATTGAGACCCAATTCCAAACGGAGCTTAAGATAGAGGAAGCCCTTCGTTCGGACAGGGTTCAAGAAGATTCCATTTTAGAGAAAAGGCACCAGATTAGGGGGGTGNGGACAGAGGCGTCGGGAGCTCAGTGATCGTCTTAGCATAAATACTATCAAGCGTCCCTTGCCCGAAGATATTTATGAGGCAATAATTGAGACCCAATTCCAAACGGAGCTTAAGATAGAGGAAGCCCTTCGTTCATACAGGGTTCAAGAACATTCCATTTTAGAGAAAAGGTACCAGATTAGGGGGTGCTCTTCTATCCTAAAGGTAGGGCATTCACATTGGATATGTACTTGGACCACCTTAAGCAAATAGAGAACCAGGGGACCCACCGGTTCTTTATAAAAGGCTTATGGATGAAATTTTTAAGGAGAAATTAGAACTGGCCTTTGATGGAATAAATCAAAGGAGAGACTAGTAGAGCTCATCTTTGTCAGCGACATTCTCCCTTCTATCTATCTTGAATTGAATTATGGAGGTGCAATTTATTTGGAGGAGGTGGGTTTGAGAAGAAAAGCCATGTACTATTATATGGTGTAATTCTAGATCTCATTCGTGTTCCAGTGGTTTGGGCTTAGATGTGACCTTTCTTTCCTCAGGGAGTGAGAGGGTAAAGGGGAAAGGGTGGGTGGCCCCCTGCAAGTTCTTGAAGTCGGATGGAACGAAAGCACATATAGGAAATGAAACTCAGACCTATGGTGACATATAAGATAAGCATTTCCTGATCGGGTTAAGATTTCGAGATTAGCATTGAGTGAGGGCAGTGGTTCCTCCATAGTAGCTATGAAAAAGGAAAGTGTAATTTCACCACGAAAGGTAAGGAAGAACTGTGGTTTAACTCCACAGTGTGGTTAGAGGAGCACCACAAGCCAATCAACCAACAAATAGATACTCTTCACAGAAGGAAGAGATAAAATCTAGCTTTTGTTTGTTATCAGGAGTGCAAGTTCCCAACATCGCTCTGGTTGGAATTAGAGAAACTAAGTTCGTTTCATTATGAGAAACTATCCAATCCTGGATAAGGGATAAGTAAGGCGTGTACAAAATATGGTATCGTTAAGCCCTTTTAATTAACTGTTAAATGTATTGTTTCAAAGTAGCTAAGGGAAGTTTAGTCGGAGATCTGATCTTTAGTCACATAGCCGTGTGAGAAGTCTGGTAATCTAGTAAGAAGAAAATTCCCTGATCGTCTGTCATATGCGCCCAAGCCTTCTTAGAAGGGTGTCAATAACGGATATCTTGTTTGACACGCAGATCTAGTTTCCATCAACCCAGATGTACCCAATTCAGTGATGACACTGACGGCACTTTCCCATTATTTGGCTTAGGGCCTGATGCTTAGTTTCCTTCTAACTTGGTACTAATCTTTATTGTCCGATTTGCTTTCTTAGTGCTGACACCCTCATATGCCGATCAACCAATGAAGCAGCAGAAGAACCTATGTGACAGTAATATAGAAGGAACTTCAAATAAATACTGGAAAGTAAGGAATGAAGTGCTCGACCGAACAAGCAACGCCTGAACGAACATATTCTAATAAGGGCGTTAGCGAATCTGCTTTCTTGCTGAGGCGTAGCGGTTTGAAATTTGGAAAATATGGAGAGTCACAGAACGAACATGGTGCGGAGATTGGAGGTGTTGCAAAAAGGAGAATATTGAGATGTTGGAAGATTTTTTAATGAACTTTCCATGATGCAACTGAGTTTCCATATTGATATAGCACAGCTACTTGAACGGTGAAGAAGAAACTACCAAGTAGAGAAGAAAGAGAAAGAGTGAATGCAGTCCGAGTTCTAGTCTTAAGCAAGACAAAAGTAGGGCTTTCAAGCAGGTAGTAAGTCCTAAGTCAGAGGGGAGCAGGTCGCAAGGGTTCTATCCTATGGTGATCCGTTGGGCCTTTCGAACATTAGCTGCATTTTCCATGGTCTAATCCTTAGCAATCTCAGTTTGCTGCTGCCAATCCTTAGCTAACTTGTAAGCAGAGGGGCTCCTTCTCGTGTAGCCGGCCACAACCGTGTGGGGAGCTAAAGGTTGTTGGCCTATCGCTAACTCAAACAGACAGATGCAAAATTGTTTTTGCAAGTATTAGCAGAATTATGCTACGCCCAGCAGCTGCACCTGGTTGTCACTCACAAAGTGCCCCACGGAACGGTACTCCTCCTATAATGCATTGATCCTTTCGGCCATCTGCCTAACTGAAATGGAGATGAAGACTCGTGGAGAAGTTCATCTTTGATTTGACCCCTAACAGTTTGAATACTTCTGTCCAGAATCTTCCCGTGAACCTGAAACATTAAGTCGTTCAGTAGTGTTGCACCACTAGTATACAAGGCTCATGTTGAGGAAGAAAGATGAGTTTCAATTTGGCATGGAAGCGAAAGAAGCATTTCATGAAATCAAGGATGAGCCCTATTTGCCTTTCGCCCAAAGATTTTTTACTATTCAACTTCATCAAACAAACTGGAGTTAGGCCAACTTTCTTTTCTGGGTATGGCCACATCCGTTGGTGCCATATATTTCCTTACGCTGGGTGGGTTCCATGGGTGTTGCTTGGATTTAGACTGATTGTCATGTCCTTTCCTTGCGTTGACGAAGAGTTTGACCTTGTTGGCCCAAATCAGTAGCATCGTCTTCTATTTATTGAGTAATTCACCACCCGGGGTCATCAGCTCCGCGGGACTTCTATATGTTTTTGCTACCGTCAGTGTGACTAGAGTGCTCAAAGAAAGAGATATAGTTCAAAAAAGGTGGTGAGACTTGTTAAGTCATCAAATGAACTTCTTAAAAATGAATCTTTCCTCATTGGGAGCTTGCTGTACTAGGACAACTAGCATTTTGACCTCCAACGAGGAAGGAATGCGCATTTTCGGGCGGGAGGCAGTTTGGTTTCAAGGCCTTTGCAGGAGGAAGAGGCAGTTGTCATTTAAAAGGAAAGGCCCTTTGTATAGAGTTCGAACCCGCGACTTCTTGCGTGATAGATCAGCACTCTAACCGACCGAGTTATTTCCCCCCTTTGTCGCTACTTTTATTCAAAAGTAACCTACTGGCCTATTAGTTTACAAAGTCAACATCGGAGAGTATTCTTAATAGCTCTACTAATGATGCTCACATTTGGTACTTCAGTAGGGCTTGCATACGAAAGGCTTGCGGGGTGAACGGCATTCTGTTGTACTACTAATACTAGTTGTACTAGTGTAGTTTAGAAGTGCCTTTTGAATCAAAGAGGCTCACCCTTTCCGAAAGGCGAACAACCTACATTGCAAGAAAATATATATCCCCCGCCCCTTTGAGTCGTTGTGAGCCGGAAAGCGTACCGACTGTTTGAGAAATCAAAGGAACAAGCAACGGATTGATTAAGCGCTAACGCGCTCAAACCTATAATGCTAGCCTCGCGCATCCGTTTTCTTGCATGCTTAATATTATTATAATAATATATATATAAAAAAAGAAAATCCTTTTTTTATCCAATTGTGTATTCTTGGGAACAAAAACAAGCAGACAGAGCAAGGGCCGCTACAATTTCTTTAGCGCTAGGTCTCTGAAGCCTTGCCTTTTTCCATGTCTCCCGAAGAAGATTAAGAGATGAAAGCAAATTCCCAATTATCTGACACTGGATCAGTAGAAAAACATTTGTCATTATAATAGGAAATAGATGCGTAGCTATTCATTTATCCAGTGGAGACTGCATCAATGTCTTTTGCAGGAACCGAAAACATAGCTTGAACAGGAGTAGTTATCGATATTGGCAATGTTTTTAGGGACCTCTTTGGAAGCGAAATGACTGATGTGCTAGGAGTGGTCTTTAAGAGCATGTTTTCGAGTCACCCGGTGAATTTACCAACCCTGTTCGACTTCATCGCTTCTGCACTTACCTCTTCATTGGGAACAGGTTGACTACAGACGGTTCCCCCCTAATTGAACTCAAGCTTCTTTTTATGCTCTTTGGAGCAAAATTCACTAGAACTAGAAGGAGTGAATAGCTATAATTGCTTTATTGAATCTTAGGCCCCTAACCGTAAATACGATATTTGGACTACAATGACTTTTTGACCAACTCTTCTGGAAGCAGGGGCCGAAATAATGCTTTAGCGGTAGGAACAAAATCCCCTTTTGGTTTGGAAGGTTGACATAGCAGAAATTCAAGTTTTAGACCCTTCCCTATCAGTCCTAGAAACAAGACTTCAAACACGATTTTATGGCCGATGCTGAGATTCTTTAGTTCGACGACCCATGCTTTGTCTCGGAATGATAAGATTGAGAACACTCCTAGCCCAACAGTTCTTTGACCTTCCCTCTGTTAAACAACTCAGTGACTTGGGAAAGAGCTTGCCCACTGCACACTGATTGATCCGATAAAGCAAAGCTACTTGGCCCACAACTCTTTGTGTCGGGGCATGATTCCTAGCCGAGATATACATTTCATACCTCCCCTGATCCTTGAAATTTCCAGTTGCCAAGGTTTGCTTGCTTGCCTTCTACAGCTTAATCCGCAGGCGAAGGAGCAGTAGGAAGAGCTTTTGCGGTAGCAGGTCTCAAGGGAGACTAGCTCTACAAAGCCTTACTGCTTGGGATATTGTGCCATAAATGGGAATAGGTCCATACGATCGAATAGGGTCTCTGCCCACCAGTGTGGAGGGCTTTACGCCTGTCCTTGAAGGCTTTCAGTGGCAGTAAGGAAAATGACCTTCCCGTTTGCGTCACCCTTTAGAGAAATAATTACCTTTATGATAGCTTTCTTTCTCTGCTCTCATTACCCCTCTTCTTATTTGAAAAGTGACATTCTTTCCTCAGCACACTCTGGGCCTTTCTGAATTAGGAAGGCTTCTTTCTGTCTCTTCAAAAAGTGCTTCTCTGCATTGTCTCTCTCCTTATTCCTTTATAGCAGTAGGGAAGATATAATAGTTGATGCTACGCTTGGGGTAGGTTCCTCTTTGCTTAGCTTGGTTTATTCTAGCTAAGCATTCATGGTGTTATCCTCGTCTCTCGCTCCAACTGCATTGTGTGACTATCTACTAAATCATATAAAGGAAAAATCTAATATTGAGGCGAGCTTATAGGTGTATTCGGAATCGTGTAGTGCATTAGCTGTGATATACTCTATTAACATAACAGCCACTCTTTGTATTGAATAACATGGTGGAGCCCCTGATTAGAGACTTGGCGAGGTTGTGATTGGATAGAATTGTCTTTTCTTTAGCTATAAGCCTCGGTCTATGATTGGATAGAATAGGTCTTTCCTTTAGCTATAAGCCTCAGTCTTTGGAAGCCTTAGCAACTTGTTTGCTTGATGGGTTCAGTCTTTAGTGGATTAGCGTCAAGCTTTTCTTTATTCCATTTCTGCATTCCTGCATGACCTAAATTTCAAGTATGCCCTTTGCCCTGAAGGAACTCCCACCCTTCTCTCGTGACTTCAGGCGCTCTAGTTTGTGTCATTCATCCGGTGCTAACGGATCACGTCGTCCACATCCTCTTACCCTACCCATGCTTTCCGCTTTCCTAGTATTACAGCCCTTCGTGTAGGAAGGTGTAGGAGCGAAGCCACTCTTGCCCCTTCTTCCACTAGTCTTAGACTTAGGAACTAGGAAAGAGTAACGGAGAAAAGGCAAGAAAGAAGGAATCTCTTAGCCCTGCTTTTGACTTTAGTTACGGGCTTACATGCTTCTTTTCTTCTGCCACGAGTTCAACTCCTAGTCTCAGGTTAAATGTAGAAGAGAGACTTCGTGCCTCGGGAAATGAGTAAGTAACTTAAGACCGGAAGAGGTTGAGACCAGATAAGTGGCAAGAAGATCATTCGAAATAGGAGCAGAGTCTGTCACGTGCAGCCTACTCTCTTCGCTCCCCTTTGATGTCTGCTAAATCTAAACGTTGGGAACGACTGAAAGTAGCTGCTGCTAAACCCTATGGTTCATATCGATTACCCTTAGAATTCAGGTTGGGTAGGGGAAAACCTCTCAATCCCTATTTGAAGGCGAAGATGATCGATCCTCTTTTTCGATGTGAATTAAAGCCTAAGGAGATAGGGCTCTTTCCGGACGAGCTGGTTTTGGATAGTGAACGAGAGATAGAGGAGAGCACTCTTCTAGGCCATTGGGTATATCAGTGGTTGCGATGGCTCTCTTGGTATCACACCTCGACATAGTCGGGCATAGGGCCACGTACATAAGTCGCGCCCCCGTCGGCTATCTTCGATTGTCTTGGTCAGAAAATTCGGGTATTTTGAGCGGGTTCTCTCCTTTGTGATGATAGTTTCTAAAAGAAGTAATGAAAGGGAAGCTTGGGGTCAAAGCGCGTTTGTTGTTGCCTGTATGGCTTTCTAGAGAAGAGATATAGCAAAGCATTCCAGGAACAGATCATTTGTATTGGATGTATCGTTAGGTTGTGCCGAGTCAAATCTGCTCCATTTTTTTTCCATTACAGAAAAGAGATCCCTTCCCCTCTCTTTCAAAAATGATGAATATGAAGTCTGGGAGGCTGCAGGAACTATGGATCCTATGACACCCAATTGGGTTGCCTTCCCAAGTCTCGCCGATGTTTCTTGTAGGTCGTGATGTGCCTTGAGATGGCCGTTTTCTGTCCCCTTACTAGTGGGGAACCCGCTCCCTGGCCGTCGCTCTGTTGTATCTCGACCATCCTCTAGGCACCTTTGGAAGGCCGGGAGTGTGACAACGTACATGCTTCCCTTTACTCCATAGGGCCTTCTCATCACTTGCAGGGTTTGGTGGCCCGNCCTTAGAATTCAGGTTGGGTAGGGGAAAGCCTCTCAATCCCTATTTGAAGGCGAAGATGATCGATTCTCTTTTTCGAAGGGAATTAAAGCCTAAGGGGATAGGGCTCTTTCCAGACGAGCTGGTGTTCGATGGTGAACGAGAGATAGAGGAGCGCACTCTTCTAGGCCAATGGGTAGATCAGTGGTTGCGATGGCTCTCTTGGTATCACACCTCGGCATGGTCGGGCATAGGGCCACGGACATAAGTCGCGCCCCCGCCGGCTATCTTTGATTGTCTTGGTCGGAAAATTGGGGTCTTTTGAGCGGGTTGTCTCCTCTCTGATGATCTTTTCTAAAAGAAGTAATGAAAGGGAAGCCCGGGGTCAAAGCGCGTTCGTTGTTGCCTGTATAGCTTTCTAGAGCAGAGATCTAGCAACGCATTCTAGGCACAGATCATTGGTATTGGATGTATCGTTAGGTTGTGCCGAGTAAAATCTGCTCCGTTTTTTTTCCGTTGCAGAAAAGAGATCCCTTCCCCTCGCTTTCAAAAATTATGAATATGAAGTCCGGGAGGCTGCAGGTACTATGGATCCTCTGACACCCAATCGGGTTGCCTTCCCAGGTCTCGCCGGTGTTGCCTGTAGGTCGTGATGTGCCTTGAGATGGCCGTCTCCTGTCCCCCTTCCAGTGGGGAACCCGCTCCCCGGTCGTCGCTCTGCTGCGTCTGGCCCGTCCTCTAGGCACCTTTGGAAGGCAGGGAGTGTGACAACGTACACGCTTCCCTTTACTCCATAGGGCCTTCTCATCAGTTGCAGGGTTTGGTGGCCCGAAATTGACTTGGCTTCGCCAAAAGGCCTCATCTCTAAAAGCCCGGCTCGCGAGGCGTCCCTCTCGCAGTAGGGTTCCAACCCTCGCCTCGCTCTTATGACATGCTATGTTTTCCCTCTGTATTCCCAAGTAAAGGGTGAGTCACATGCGTCCGTCTGTGGATCGCGGTCTCATACGCTAATCCCTACAGGTGCCCATAGTAGGCCGGCCGCCCTACCTAAGCCAATCATCATATCGGTCCCTAGGCCCCATTGCGGCAAAGGCTCGACTTCAAAACTGTACGTGGAGCTTCCACCTCATACGACTCCTCTAGGGATGGAGGTAGGCCCAGCCCAGGCTTACGCGATTAAGTTTGTTGTACACGACCTCATAAGAAAAGAATGAAAAAAATGATGTTTCCATCTTATGGTCTTTGACATAAAGAAATAAGTAATAACGAAGGGGACGGTTTAAAATTATCTCCTAGCTAGTGGAACAGGAAAGACATGGATGGTTTAGTCATGTAAACCAATAATAAAACAAGAAAATAAATATAAAAAGAAAAAATCAAAGTCGAGTCTTATGTCAGATTTTCTCAATATCCTTGAGAAACTTATTGAATTTCTCAAAGAGTTTTCATAATGCTATACTTCAGTCAAAGGAGAATTCCGCTTTACAAAACAAAACATCTTTCTTAAGAACCTAGGCGGCTTTCGTTAATGCGGCGCCTTCCTTTTTTGAATATAAAAAGAGACCAGCTAGCTTTTAGATTAAAGAAATGAGGTCTTTCCTTGTAGGAATAGCTTTCTAAACTATTTAATATAATATGAGACCACCAAGGCCTCCCAAATGATTTTGACAGAAGAAGATTCCAACAAACAAACCTTTGTATAAGCCAGTTATCATCTGCGTAACTGCAAACTTGCTTTCTTCAAGGAGAGTGAAGTGAAGTCCCGCCTCGAAAGGAAAGAGGGATGAGCGGAACGACTTAGGTATTAGTAAGCATTCCCCCGCGGGGCTCAGTTTGGTCTTTCCAGTCTCGTTCCCTTTAATTGCACGAGATAAGGAAAATGAGATGTCAAGCGGGAAGACAATGACGGCGAGGGAAAGGCAAGTAGTCAGAAGCAGGAAGCATAGGAAATAGCAGTAAGAGCAAGAGAAGTCCGCAAAGCAGTTGGTTGGAGCATGGCAAGGGGGGATACTTTGAATGAATGTTGAATGGAAACTGGGATAGGAGCTACTACTGGCGGATCTTTGCCTAGAACCGAAGCTGACCTTTAGCTAGCCGACCATGTGCTGGAAGTCTATACTGGCATTTCAATAGGTCAAGCAAGTCCGCTGGCAAGCTTGTAGGATATTGGCCTCTTCAAATATTCCTATTCGGGAAACCTATTGATTTGATTATCGAACCAAAAACGATTATTCCCTTAGTTCTACCGACCACCCTTTCATACTGCTAAAGGGGCAGCATCTATTGAGAGTGGATTTCAGGTGTTTAGATATTTCAAGCATAAGCAGTAGTTGAACCAGCATAATGAAAAAGCTAGCAAAAAGTAGGCCCAGAGTCAGATTCAACCAATTAAACAGAATGGCAAGCTTCATTACCATTTGAAAAATCCCATCGGTTCGAAACTAAACCCTAAACTTCGGAGTGGCAAGTAGCAGAAAGAGAAAGTCCAAATTGGGCATCAAGATTGAGAAGGGTCATCATTCACGGCTATCCCATTTTTTGTTGTATTTCAGCAGGGGGAGCCCAACCCCACTAACGCCGTGTTTTAGGGTTACAACGAGCTGGCCTCTGAGAGACTAAATTGAGAATATCGCTCGATATCATTCTAGCCATAGGCATATCTGCTTACTTATCTAGGATCAAGGGATCTTTACTAATATAATACCATGTGGGACACTTCCTTGAAGAAAGTCGTACTCCCATCAACTTTCAAGTAGATAAAGAAATTAAGGCTAGTGACATCAGCTATCAACTATTGGCCTTTGTGAAAGCTCCTCCTCAATATGTTTGATCCCTTTCCAAGCCTTCCTCTTCGTCAATGATTATGGGTCGCTCATGTCCTTTAGTTCGCTACACTACTCTAAGGCGAGTTCCCTATACAACATCTTTACTTTCTAGTAGAGTCCAATTTGGTTATCGCTACACCCTTTCTAGACAAACGACTTGCTTCAAGCTACTCCACCACTGGTACAATAGCACCTTGCCTTAAGCAAAACCGTAGAGAGAGCGGGCTACACCTAGCTTAGCCTATCCATTATCTGATTCAAAAATAGCTTTTTATGCTGATTTTCCTCTCTCTGTATAAAGTCAGCCCCAGTGTTGGCTACAAATCGAATGAAGAAGTCGGAAGCAGTTCATCGCCTGTGGGAGCTTGCTGATAGTGAGGAAGCCATAATCTATCTATCAGATTGCCTATTTGTCTATCTATCTAGTGAAGAGAGAATGGAAGAGACTATCAATAGGGCAAGCACAAAATACCTCATTCGAGTCCCCGGACGAAGGTGGGACCAACCTTATTATGATTAGCGAAGTCCTTTCCAACTCTGTCGAATGGTTTCACTCCTCTTTTCCCCTTCTGTCAGTTAGTTGACTCCCCTCACTCAAAAGATTGTCAAACTTTATGGTTATTCATATATATGGGTAATCTCTGGCGGTTAGACAAGAAAGGATCTCCATGAAAGCATGAGGTCTTAAACATTAAACATCAGTCTGTCTTTAAATGCGAGAAGGTTAGACATTCAGTTTGATTAGGGTAGGTTCCTACACATATATTTTAATTGATTGATTGGGAAAGTTGGTTTCTTAGCATTAGAAACTTAAGTATCAAGAAAGAAGGAGGAATGAGGATGTGGAAAAGAAGAGACAGTCTTAGACCTTATCTTAGTTGTTTAAATAAAGAAGGGGCTAGGTCTCTGTCCCCGGATTCACTGATTCAAGGGTTTTAGATGGGATGGACAAAAGAGTTTGAACGGGCGAGTGACTTTAGAGTTCCACAGGTTCCAAAGGATAAATGCCGGAGTACTTGATCCAGTAGTTCTAAATATAGATAGAAGAATCCCGAATGAAACTTCCGTACCAATTCGGTCGATCCGAAATGGATCGGTTAAACATTCCATTAGGGAGCCTGGTCTTGACTCTTTAGTGTGGCATTCATTCTCGTTCAGCTTTTGGAATCACATCCAGCAGTGGTTGGAACAGCTCACAAAATCCAACCACTTCACCAACCTCATTGCCCCCAACCGATTCTCGTATCTCTACTGAACCAGAATGGTTTCATGTTCTTTCATTGATTGGTTATTCCTCTCTGTTCGTATCTCCTTTTACAATTTTAGTCTCGCTTAGTTTACAAGATTGAATGGCCAATTCTCCTCCGAACCCGCGATTCGATTGTTTTCCAAGAATGTTTAGCCGGGTATTTAAGCCATGTATCTGGGAGGGACTTAAATAAAACAAGTGCCTTCGGTTTTTTGCACCTCATTTTAGTCTTGCAGCTATTTTTAAAATATATATATACGAATCCCTTATTTAGAAGAAAGACTATATATATGTCCAATCTCTAGTGGTGGTAGAACCAACCAAAATGTATGTCGTCCGACCCGACCTTAGATTCTTTCTTCCCGACATATTTGACTCTCTGGCCGATGTTATTTAGGTTGTATTCCAAGATCGAATTCCTCCCAGAAACACATGAAACAAAGATATGAACTGGGTAAATAGAAATGGAAAAGAGATGTTTCTATTTCATCCAAATTAGTAGCTTTTTCTACATCCATATGATCTACTAAAGTAGATCGGTATTGACCATATAATAAAAGCAGATCTTGGTCCAAGGAGTCCCAAGAAGGTAAGAACTCCAACCTATCTGATACTTCTTTTGCCAAATACGATATACAAGTGGGACCTGCACTATGAGCAAGCTGTGCAAAAAATCGCTTCTTTTTTCCGGTTCCGAAACAACTTGGGCGAAATAGGGTTCTCCCGGGAAACAATATATTTTTGAGTTTTTGCCATTAGTTACTGGTTGAGCCACTGGAATGGAATGAGATAAGAATCCTTGGCGATCGTTCCTCTACACTTACTCGTACCAGGCTTTTCTTTTGTAGCAGACTCCTTCCAAATGGCATAATTGTCTGACACTACGTTCCTCGATCTTCAAAGAAAACTAACTCCTCCTTCCCCTGTAGGATAGGATCCTCCTTTGTCCTTCTTTCACTAATGGTCCCACCATTTTTTACTAGTAGTAGTTCGTGTGATGGACTCTCCTTTCTATCACTTGCCCTTGTCTTTCACTCTCATTTTGTCTCTTTCTTCTATAAAATAAAGTGAAGCAAAGCGCATGGCAAAAAAGTAGCCATCTGATTGCAAAGAAGTGCTCGGCCTTTCTTTGTTGTGTGAATAAGGTCATAGTGTGTATGGGCATTCTAGGTGGGTTGCAATAAGTCGCTAGTCGAAGGTTTAGACCAATCGCAATTCATCACCATCTTGTCCGCTTCGAATTGATGACTGACTATTGGATGTGAGCTATACTCCGTGAGGAGCCAAACGGGCGTATGGCCTTGCCATTTTACCTCTTTTCCCGTGTGACTAGGAATTCTCAGTGACAACCTCTCAATTGTCATCACCTGACCTCTCTTGCTACAACGATAGCGCCTAGTATGGTAAGCACCAATCGTGTTTGGGCAACGAAGCTTACACTCATTCAAATTGGTTCATCCTGCCATGCCCTAGGCCTTTTGCTCTTCTAACATAAAAGGTGGCCGGCCATTCGCCAAGGCCCAGGAATCCGTTAGACATCTCAGCGGTGGGATTTGATACTCGCATCCAATCGAAGTTGCATTTTAGTGCTCCCCTAACATAAAGGGGAGCTTTTTCTAAGTGGGTCGCTCCGCACAAGACATTGCTTAGGACCAATGGGTCACATAACAGGTGAACGATCTACTTGGCACCTTCCATCCTTCAGCCCTTGGCCTATCGGCTTGATAGGCAAGCTACCTTGATCCGTCTTTGGCTTTGATTCGTTACGATCAAAATCTCCAACAAGCCCTAAAGTCTGCCAAGTGAGCGTTGCTTTACGTTTGATCCTATGTACCCGTAGAATTATATGCGTTCTCCACTTTATGATCTTGCAAAGAGATAACGTGTTTTTTCCTCTGACTTTCTCTCTCATTCGCGGAGCAAAGAAATCGGTCTTTTCCCCAGTTACCGCAATCCTTGGGCAACCAAAGGAAAGGGATGCAGTCTCTCCCTTGGCCTTTGGAGAGGACATGACACAGAAGAAAATATCCTTCAAGCAAGATTTTTGCTTCATGCGTCCTTACTAGTAAAAAAGGGGCTCTTTCACCAAGAAGGCATTCTGGTAGGAAGGCTGACCACTACATAAGTCGCCATCCATCCAGGAGAGAAGCAGGCTACCTTTCTTTGATCCCCCTTCCCGGGCAGGGAAGAGAATGAAAATGGACCGCATATGGTAGTCGTGGTTGATTCGTGGATCTTACGCGTCAAAGCAAACTCTTCTATCGTGTTGCATTTTATCTGGCGGACCCCCCCGGTCCATCGTACTGGAGCGATTTGAGAAGAACTATTAGGCTCATATTCTATTCTTTCTACCATGCCTATAGATGAAGTGCTTCGTTTTGGATCAATTCTTCACTGCAATCGCTTCGATCCACCCCCTCGGTGAAAAACCATAATACGCCCTGAGGAATTCCTACCAGCAGACTTTCCTGTACTCAAAGTGAATTGTCTAAGTGCTCTCCTTTGTCTAATTGTTTATCTTGTAACCATTAGGATAGGATCCCCCTTGGTCCTTTTTACATAACACTCTCGGCCGCCCAAGAGGACTGGCTATCTATCTCTATATACGCAATATCTGGAAAGGTAAAGAAAAACATCTACCTTCGCAATGTCATTGACTGGTAAATTCATTGCATGGAATTCCACACTCAATTGTCCGCGACTAGGGACCCGGTCTTCATTAGCAATTTATAGCATGTGCTCTTTCGTTTACAAAGGACACAATTTAACATGAGTACTGCTTTACACTCTTTTCCTGGGTGGGGCTTCTTATACCTAAAAGCAGCAGGCCCCGCAAGTAGTCCAACAAATGAGAGGTTGTCGACGAAGGGGTCAAAAGTTGTGCTTGCGATAATTCGAAGGTTGCGCAAGACCCCTTCAACCTCCCCCGTGTGTTAGCTTGCTTATACTATCGCTCGTCTACTTGACATGCTTTTTGGCTAGCTTCTTTATGGCAATTGCTACCCTAACCTTGCTAGCGCTACATCTTGCTAACGCGTCTGAATTGCCTTGCAAGTGCTACATCTATATGGAAAGCCTGCTCGCCTTCGTCTCCCATTGTAGTCGCCTTCTTCATATGGAAAGCGCTACCTATCGCTTGCACTACATTGTCTGACAAAAACCTTGCCTGACTGCTTCTACTCTGACTGAGCTGACCGTCGCACCTGAATTCTATATCCC
>AWOL01S0004931.1:8866-28965 GCA_000715115.1 Nicotiana otophora | reverse complement strand
CACATATAGATAATCTTCTACCATGGGTAATATTTATCCATAACGGAGTGCCGAAAGGATAAGCTTTTTCAGGAGACTTATTTCCAATGGAGTACTAAATGGATAAACATATTAACGGCGGAGTCTCATATGGATAAGGTTCTTCAAGAAATTTATTTACAATGGAGTACTAAATGAATATTCATAATATAATTTATTTATAACAAAAATAATATATATACAACGGACATGGTCAATCGGTTTTACAATCTGAAAAACACACACGAAACGAGGACAAGAAAACGACACACTTTTGACTTCTTCCTCCTGCATGCCTTCTCCAATTCCCAGTGCCAGTTTTTTAGTGGGCATTTGGTCTGAGTGAAATATTTTTCAAATAAAAATGGTATTTTAAAATTATAGTTGTGTTTTGATATCAATATAATTTTGGGTTGTTTTTGAATAATATGAGTAAAAATTTTGAAAAATAGTTTTTTGGATTTTTTAAAATTCTCGAAAAATTTTAAAATTCATCTTCAAGCTAAAATATGGCCAAACACTGATTTCGATAAAAAGTGAAAAAAGTGAATTTTTTATGTCCACAATATTTGATTTTTTAAAATACCAAGGAGAAATTTTAATTGATTTTTTGACTTTTTTTTTGTGATCCATAATATTTGATTTATTAAGATATCAAGGAGAAATTAACTTTTTTTTCTCAAAAGTTGTCATGTATTAAAAAGACTAGGAGTATTTGTTACATTTTGTAATATATGTAAAATATATAAAAGTGTGAACCGGATGGACTAATTAGAAGAAATCACGACAACAACGTCACAAACTACTTTTCCACGTGGAAGTGGGGACCATATCTTAAAAACATTAAATAAAAGTTACAAAAAAGAAGAAGAAGTGGTTTCACCATATTACCCTTACCATGAAGTACTACTACAGCGGGTGGTGACCAACAATAAAATCAATTCACCTCTGCCTAATTTCTGTCGTCCCAAAATGACATTTAACAGAAATTAACCACTTCATACAAATTAACACCCTAATAATTTCTTACTTAGAGAGACAATTCAGTAGTTAAAAGGTCACAATTCGAACTGTGTATTAAGAATTCGAATTAGGTGGCCTCCCTAAATAAATGGATAAGAGCCACTTTAAAACAAGCCCTTCCCATAATTTCAACACTAATACTAATCACTAGTAAGAAATCCTATGACACAACACTTGCACCTACTAATTAAGTGAACTGGGCGCCGGTGAAAGTTTGGCCGAAGGACCAGCCGCCGGGGATAACGTTGTTGCAGACGACGGTGCGGCCGTCGCCAGTGGTGACCTTGAAAGAGAGGATTTGGCCATCAAGAAAGGAGTTGCTTTGCCAATTTTGACCCCAATTGCGAGACATGGGTAGCCAGTCAGTTCTTGTGCCTTTAATTGAAACTGCATGAACATCCCCTGAACCTCCCACGTTAGTCACTAGGACTAAATTGAAGTATGAGTGACCATTCAGAGTAAATCTGATGCCTCCCCTTTTCTTGCAGGGTATCCTGCAATTGCATTTATCACAAATTAATCACAACCTCAATGTTATAATATTATGATTAATTTTCTTTTCACAAGAAAATATCTAATTGTCCGATCGAAATGCAACCATAATTAACCAACGACTCATATGTTAGATAAATTAGAGGGTGTTGGAGCATAAAAATAACAGGGCGCAATACGGAAGCTAATAGTTGCAAATCTTGGACGACCACAAAATATATTAAAATATGCATTAAAATATGATTTGGCCAATTGGCCTACATATAAAAAAAAGAAAAGATCCTATTGATAGAAAATTCTTTCCATAAATAAAACTTTCTAAACCACTACATTGTGGATGTTATTGTATATTTTAGTTGTGAAAATGATGTATTCAATTTATAGATATCCAAAAATTTTCTACTAAGACAAAGAATAACCAAATATGAAAGAAAAATATTTTGACAGTGAGCACGTTTACCAGCCGACATTCTTAGGTAGCGTGTGACAGAGTGAGCAAAATCAACTTGGTTGTGTGCCTAATTTTTGGTCTGAAACTAGAACCAACTTTTTATTTCCGGCCCAAACTAATTTACTATGGTTTGGTCCATAAGCTTTGTGGCAAAATAAAGAAAGGAGGCATGTAGATTAATTGTATGCTTTACCTTCTGTAAGCAACAGGAACAATACCAGATCTGTACTGAGCAATTTGTTGGAAAACAGGCTGAGAGAGGTCAAAATGGTGCAATGGAGGGTTGCACCACCCACCTGCATTATTTGGGAGGGCATAGTTTGGTGGGCAGAAATTGGTGGCTGTGACCACTATTGACCCTCCTAGGCACCCCTTTGGGTCACTCACACACTTCAACTCAAAGCAGGCCCCACAGCTCAACCCATTGTTGAACAGTGCTGTACTCAATGCTGCTGTATTTGTACCATACCCTTGACTGTACAAATTNTGCTACTGCAAGCTGCTGTGTAAGCTACTACTGCAAGCTGCTGTGTAAGCTGCTACTTTAAGCTGTTGTACCACATATAGATAATCTTCTACCATGAGTAATATTTATCCATAACGGAGTAATGAAAGGATAAGCTTCTTCAGGAGACTTATTTCCAATGGAGTACTAAATGGATAAGCATATTTACGGCGGAATCTCATATGAATAAGCTTCTTCAGGAAGCTTATTTACAACGAAGTACTAAATGAACATCCATAATATAATTTATTCGTAACAAAAATAATATATATACAACGGACATGGTCAATCGGTTTTACAATCTGAAAAACACAGACGAAACGAGGACAAGAAAACGACACACTTTTGACTTCTTCCTTCTGCATGCCTTCTCCAATTCCCAGTGCCAGTTTTTTAGTGGGCATTTGGTCTTTGGACATAAGAATTGTAAAAATGTTTTTTTAAAAAAAGTGAAATGTTTTTCAAATAAAAATAGTATTTTAAAATTAGAGTTGTGTTTTGATATCAATATAATTTTGGGTTGTTTTTGAAGTTTTGTGAGTAATGTGAGTGAAAATTTTGAAAAACAGTTTTTGGGATTTTTTCAAATTCTCGAAAAATTTCAAAATTCATCTTCAAGCTAAAATATGGCCAAACACTGATTTCGATAAAAAGTGAAAATTTTTCGAAAAAAGTGAATTTTTTATGTTCACAATATTTGATTTTTTAAGATATCAAGGAGAAATTTTAATTGATTTTTTGACTTTTTTCTTTATGATCCACAATATTTGATTTATTAAGTTATCAAGGAGAAATTAACTTTTTTTTCTCGAAAATTGTCATGTATTAAAAAATTTAGAAGTATTTGTTATATTTTAAGTGAACCGGAGGGACTAATTAGAAGAAATCACGACAACAACGTCACAAGCTACTTTTCCACGTGGAAGTAGGGACCATACAAGACCATATCTTAAAAACATTAAATAAAAGTTACAAAAAAGAAGAAGAAGTGGTTTCACCATATTACCCTTACCATGAAGTACTACTACAGGGGGTGGTGACCAACAATAAAATCAATCCACCTCTGCCTAATTTCTGTCGTCCCAAAATGACATTTAACAGAAATTAACCACTTCATACAAATTAACACCCTAATAATTTCTTACTTAGAGAGACAATTCAGTAGTTAAAAGGTCACAATTCGAACTGTGTATTAAGAATTCGAATTAGGTGGCCTCCCTAAAGAAATGGATAAGAGCTACTTTAAAACAAGCCCTTCCCATAATTTCAACACTAATACTAATCACTAGTAAGAAATCCTATGATACAACACTTGCACCTACTAATTAAGTGAACTGGGCGCCGGTGAAAGTTTGGCCGAAGGACCAGCCGCCGGGGATAACGTTGTTGCAGACGACGGTGCGGCCGTCGCCAGTGGTGACCTTGAAAGAGAGGATTTGGCCATCAAGAAAGGAGTTGCTTTGCCAATTTTGACCCCAATTGCGAGACATGGGTAGCCAGTCAGTTCTTGTGCCTTTAATTGAAACTGCATGAACATCCCCTGAACCTCCCACGTTAGTCACTAGGACTAAATTGAAGTATGAGTGACCATTCAGAGTAAATCTGATGCCTCCCCTTTTCTTGCAGGGTATCCTGCAATTGCATTTATCACAAATTAATCACAACCTCAATGTTATAATATTATGATTAATTTTCTTTTCACAAGAAAATATCTAATTGTCCGATCGAAATGCAACCATAATTAACCAACGACTCATATGTTAGATAAATTAGAGGGTGTTGGAGCATAAAAATAACAGGGCGCAATACGGAAGCTAATAGTTGCAAATCTTGGACGACCACAAAATATATTAAAATATGCATTAAAATATGATTTGGCCAATTGGCCTACATATAAAAAAAAGAAAAGATCCTATTGATAGAAAATTCTTTCCATAAATAAAACTTTCTAAACCACTACATTGTGGATGTTATTGTATATTTTAGTTGTGAAAATGATGTATTCAATTTATAGATATCCAAAAATTTTCTACTAAGACAAAGAATAACCAAATATGAAAGAAAAATATTTTGACAGTGAGCACGTTTACCAGCCGACATTCTTAGGTAGCGTGTGACAGAGTGAGCAAAATCAACTTGGTTGTGTGCCTAATTTTTGGTCTGAAACTAGAACCAACTTTTTATTTCCGGCCCAAACTAATTTACTATGGTTTGGTCCATAAGCTTTGTGGCAAAATAAAGAAAGGAGGCATGTAGATTAATTGTATGCTTTACCTTCTGTAAGCAACAGGAACAATACCAGATCTGTACTGAGCAATTTGTTGGAAAACAGGCTGAGAGAGGTCAAAATGGTGCAATGGAGGGTTGCACCACCCACCTGCATTATTTGGGAGGGCATAGTTTGGTGGGCAGAAATTGGTGGCTGTGACCACTATTGACCCTCCTAGGCACCCCTTTGGGTCACTCACACACTTCAACTCAAAGCAGGCCCCACAGCTCAACCCATTGTTGAACAGTGCTGTACTCAATGCTGCTGTATTTGTACCATACCCTTGACTGTACAAATTCCCATAACCACATGCCCCACCTGGATATTATCCAAATTATTAGTAAGTGATTGTATGTGACTTCTCAAAATCTGGATATAATCTTTTGCATTAGGTTGCCTGCTTTACTTTCGGTTAACTAGTCTTACTTAATCCTCTATCCCATTTTATGTGGTACAATTTAGGATAAGATGGTCAAATTATCTAATGTTTAGTGTGAAGTAGAATATAAAATTTTTACGTTTTTGAAATAAAATTAACAATTCATAATATTTAAAAAAGCAAATGAAAAACAAAATTCCATTAACTTTTCAAATAGTAATTGTATCACACAAAATGGGATAGAAGGAGTATTAAAATAGTTTTTTGTTCTAATTTTTAGGTGACCAATGAGATAAAAAGAATTTATACTGTGAAACTATTTGTGAGGTAGATAGCAGAAAAGCATAGGCCTATGAGTAGCAGAGAACTAACTCATGGTTCCTGAAGCATCACCACCTCCATAGAAAGTGGCATGAGCTTGAATCCATCCTTGTTCATTGCCACGAACACAGGAAACCACAAAAAGAAACCCCACAATGAAAAGCCACAGAGTGGACATTTCTTGCTGTAAAATCAAGAAAACTCTAACTGTTAGACACCCTTTAAAATATAATAAAAGAAAAATAGTTGTATTTTGGTCAGTACTAACCTTAATTTGTTCCTTAACAAAACTGGAGTTTCTTGATATCTTTCTTTACTGTTGTGTTCCAGGGAGTGAATGAGTGTATTTGTAATGAGAAAGAGGAGGAGTTGAGGTGTGAATAAATAGATGCTGTGAGGGGAAAGAGGGCTTTGCAGTTTGCAAGCCAAAATATCAATGTTTTCATGTTATTTTGACACCTTTTTTGAGGTTGTGGGGCCTACAAACCGTCAACAACTGTGCAAAGCGGTTATTTTTGTTTGTTGAAGAGAACCAATTCTTTTTTGCCTACAAATGGCTAGCTGCAAAGTATACCTCGTTCCTTTTTATTTTTCTCTTCAAAGTAGCACAATGGTAGCTTATTAATAAAGACAAATCAAGTTGAATGGGAACCGTCCAGTTGTAGCTATTTCTTCCTTTTTGGGGAACGCAACTTGGTTCTGGTGTTAAAATTGAATGGTTTAATTGTTTTTAGCGAATCTGGCCTATATGCTATAGTTGGACTCCATAGTCCTTGCATGAACCTGCGAATGTGTAAACATCCGATGTGTACATGTTTCGTTTCAAATATTAGTGATAAACTGAATTTGTTTAAATTTTTTTTACGTTTTAGAAAAATTATTTTTTTTGGTAAATAAGCAATTTTATTAGCTACTAAGAGAAATACAGCTCAAAAACAAAAAAGAAAATACCAAATTAGACTACCCATGTTTGCACTCCGACTCTACACAGTTTACCATGTCAAATAGCCTACAATCCTTATAAGACAGAATAAAAGTTCATAGTATTTATATTTTAGAAAAATTATTTGATACTGTATTTGTTATTATTACTTAGTGTCTAATTTGTGTAGTATTAAATTAAGAAAGATATTGAAAAATAAGTAATTTAAGCAAATAATGTTATAGTTAAGACAATTAAATATCTTTCTTAAGAAGTAAGTAAATTTTTTAAAAGAGATACTTGTATAGACCGGAAGGAATAATGTTTTAGCAGTACAGTACCTTAATCTTCATGAGTGATCTCTTTTGTCATTTTGTAACAGGGATAATCCATGCGAATTTAGAATTTTTATAACATGGGTGTACCACTAAAAAGTACGTATTAAGTCAAAATTGATCTTTATTCCTCCAGGTAAATAACTCAGCATTCAACCAAGTGCATTATTTAACTTTTTTTAAGCATGGGTGCCAGCAGATAATATTAGATCATGTCACGACCCAAATTTCCCTCTGTAGGATGTCGTGATGGCACCTAGTTTTAGAGACTATGTAAGCCTAACACTTACTGAATTAGTGATGACTCAACCAACAAGTATTAAATATGAAATAGAAATTTCCTACAATCCCAAAACCGGTAGTGCAAGTCACAAGCTCTACAGAGTTTACTAGAAAAATCTCTAAATACAACTGTTCCATAATAGAATCAATAGTGCAGGAAGATATCAGAGGTAACTCTGAGGCATGCGAACGCGATAATAGGTATACCTTAAGCCTCCACAACAATCTCCTATCAATTAGAAGGATTATCAACGACACTGAGGTACCTGGATCTGCACAAAAATGTGCAGAAGAGTAGCATGAGTATACCACAGTGGTACCCAGTAAATATCAAGTCTAACCTCGGTAGAGTAGTGACGAGGCTAGGTCAAGACACCTACCGGACATATAAATCTGTACAAAATGCTACATAAAGCTAACAGGGAAATAATATCAATGTAAGGCCAATAACAGAAGAATTTTCAATTCAAATCAACAATGAGAACAATGAGAACACGGATAGCAACGAGAAAACAATCAAGTAATTAAGCAACAACATAGTCAGAGTATAAATGACATATGAATGGGTTCAAGTAAGGAATCATATGACAAATCAATCAATTATATTATTTATGATGCATGTATTTCAACATAAATTACCCGAGGTATCACTCATCGAAATCTTAATTCATGATTCACAACTTCCAATTCTTACCCACACCTTCCGAATCACTTTTGCACGGCAAAATTCTCGTGCTACCATGTGTATAATTTCTGTATCAATATCAACCAAGATGACCAATGAATAATTTAAACACAATTAAATATAATTTTCAAATTAAATACAGTGAAGCATCATGAGTCATTAAGCCAATTTAGAATTTAAATAAGGTAAAATATTAGAGAGGTTGTACAAATAAAATATCAACTGAGTTTAGTTTAGAAGTACATGAGATCCGATAAAATATTATATTTATACAAAATAAGACATTCAATCAAGTTTTAACAAGATAAATATGAGATTTATTAAAGTAAAACGAAATAATAAATTTTCACGCAAATTACACGACAATAAGATAATGAGAAGGTTGAGACATCAATTAGAGTAAAAATATAATCACCATTTAATTTAGTAAATTTTCGAATAAGATATGAGTTTTATTTTTAAAAGACACATAAGTGGAACAGCTTGAAAATTCTTTCATTTACCTCAACTAAATTCTCATCAACTTAACATATCACATAGGATGCATGACTCACACAAGAAGGTTATATTGTTCCATTTTTAATATATTGATGGTTAATTAATTATAATCAAAATACAATAAGGTGATTTAAGAAACCACAGTAACCGTCCTAGCATGAAATGCATCATGAGAATCATAATCGGAACTAACCTTAATATCACAATAATTTCATATTTGTTCATTTGTTGCGGCGTGCAACCCGATCCCATGCAATAATAAATTATATCTGTTGCGGCGTGCAATCCGATCCCACACAATAATAATCATATCTGTTGCGGCGTGCAGCCCGATCCCTCTCAATATTAAATCATATCTGTTGCAGCGTACAACCCGATCCCTCTCAATATTAATCAGTCAATTTACAATCAACTACGATACACCACAAAATCAAAAGAAATAACGAGGCTACACAAAGAAGTCACAACAAATGAAAAAAGCTATACGATAGCTCACGAAATCAAGTAGCAAGGAAATGACAATCCATAAGCCAATGCACAATTTATGAGCATCAATTAACAATTAAGGCATGTAGCAGGTAAAACATGAATTCAACGAGTGGTTACGATCAACAATTGGAATATAAGGTGATCTTGACAACAAAGATGGAACATGTGCTAACAATTTTCAGTAAAGCATGTACAAACAATTCTAACAACAAAAGATATAATCATGAAACGATATTTACAATCAATTGTATAAAAGGAGCCTAACGGTCCAAACCGGTCAAATACCACATATAGGTCGTGTACCCACTCGTTACCTCGCGTACACGACCTTCATTTAACATGAATGACACAATCATCTCAAATTCTAAGGGGTGATTCTCCCCCCCCCACAAAGTTAGACAAGACACTTACCTTAACGGAGTTAGGCCGATATTCCAAAATAGTCTTTTTGTGCGAAACGACGTTCAGACGACTCCAATCTAATCAAAATATTCTTATAAATTAATTACAATTCATAAAAAATAATTTCGGATAATAATACATCGATTTCTAATTTTATTCTAAAAGTCAACCAAAAGTCAACGCGAGGCCCGTCTCTCGAAACCTGACATAATTTTTACGAAATCGACCTCCAAATCTTAAATTTTTGTTCTTGAAGAGTTTTACGAATTTCTCCAATTTGTCCCATTTGATTCACTAATAATTGATGAAAATAATCATGGAATCATGAAGTATAATCACTTTTGGATATAGAATACTTACCCCAATCTATATGGTGAAAATCGCCTAAAACATCACTTCAATCCGAGCTCCGTAGCTCAAAATATGTTAAAATAGCCGAAACTCCCATTCTTAGAATCTGTCCAGGTAAGTCGCATTTGACATTTGAGACTTATAAATCGCATTTGACACCTGCGATTTGCCTCAGCCCCATAAAAATAGCAACCTTTCTCGATACGGAAATGTGCATAACTCTTTCATACGATGTCCGGATGATGAATGGTTTAACTTTCTGGAAACTAGACACCAAGGGCTACAACTTTTATGTTTTTCTCATCTGTCAATTCCTTATATATAGCGAGATATATGTTCCCAAGGTCAGCACTGTGACGCAGAAATTTCTTCTTCGCGATTTCAAAACTCTTCCCAGACAGCCTTTAATGTATCTATCATAATGTTTTATACACAACTCCAAATTCCAAAAAGTTTATATTTCTGAAATTTAGACACAAAGGGCTACAACTTTTATTTTTGGATCATCTCCAAATTCCTTATAAATTGCGAGATATAAGCTTCCAAAGTCAGCCTTGTGTAACAGAGATTTCTATGATGCACACTGCTGTAGCCAAAATCCAGCAGTTAACAATGGCCTAGAAATGGTCCGAAACCACTCCAAAACTCACCCGAACCCCTCGGGACCCCGTCTGAACATACCAACAAGTCTCAAAATATATTACAGACCTACTCGAGGTTTCAAATCACACATAAAAATGGCGAAACTATAAATCGCGCGTCGATTCGTACTTACGAGTTTATGAAATTTTTCAAATTTTATTTCTTGTGTCGAAACATATCTAATCAATCCGGAATGACTTTAAATTTTGCATGCAAGTCATAAATGACATAATGGAGCTGTTCCAATTTCCATAATCAAATTTTGACCCTGATATCAATAAAGTCAACTCCCGGTCAAACTTTCCAAAAATCTTCTATTTTTCAACTTTCGCCAAAATGCACCAAATTGTCCTACGGACTTCCAGATCCAAATCCGGACATGCGCCTAAGTCCAAAATCACTATACGAAGTTATTTAAATCATTAAAATTCTATTCCGAAGTCGTTTGCTCAAAAGTCAAATCTCCGGTCAAACTTTAGAAATTCAAACTTTATAAAATCAAATCTTTTTTTTTTTCAAACACTAATGGAAAACGTGCCTACGCACCTCGGAATAACTTCAAATTTTGTACATAACCCATAAATATTGTTATGAAACTGATCAAACTCTCAAAATCTAAATCGGGACCCGATATCAATAAAAATCCAATTATGGCCAAATTGAGGAATTCTTTAAACCTTTAAATTTCTAGTTTTTGTCAAATGACGATAATTCAAGCTAGGGACTTCCAAATTTGATTTCGGGCATACGCCCAAATCCCAAAGCATGATATGGACCCATCGGGACCGCCAAAATTTTGGTACGGGTCCGTTTGCTCAAAACATTGACCGAAATCAACTCAAATGAGTTTTAAAGGCAAAATTTCACATTTTCTTTTGTTTTTCACGTAAACATTTTCTGAAAAAAGGAGGATTGTTCACGACCGGGCCTGGGCAGTTGTGGAGACTCGTCTCTTCACCCTTTTTGAGTCACATATCGACGAGCTAGAAATTCTTCTTGTGATATCTCAACTCGAGGCAGAGGCAAGGGAGCTTCACAGATTATTTGTCCTTTCTTTTCCTGATAGGTAGGGGCTAAGTACGAACTTAGAGAAGGAGGGCCTCGATGATGAAGACATAAAAAGGGAAGAGGTTAACCCTGATTCCTCTGCCCATTTGGCGACAACCAACACTGACCCGAACGCCCATTATACTTTCGCTTCCTAAGCCCAAGGCCGTAGTCCAAGTTCCCGTAGTTCTCTTTAGGCATTCTCTTGTATTTCCCGATTTGGGCCCCCCCTTTTTATATAGTTTTTTGAAAATATGTAAATGTAAATTCATGAATTTTGTTATGCCCTTTGTGTCTTCTTTACTTTTTTTTGAACCTCGAATGTGTTTACGTGCTTTCATAACTCAACGTCAAGTTGTAAGAAATAGATGTTGCTTTGCTAGTTTAGCGCTAGTGGAGGTGAAGTCTCACCTACATTTAGGCAAGTATTTGATGATGGATCCTTTTCGAAGCCGATCGCCGAAAAGTGTTTATTCACAAATAAGATGACGAATAAAATTTTATTTTGCTCGAATCCGGACAAACTTTTTATATAGAATTCAATTGAAGTGATATGACCAAGATGGATTGAGTTTACATTTTTGCCTTTCTTGAGGTGTCAGTCCCCCCAGTATTTGAGCTTGAGGAATGAAGGCTCGGGCACTGATGTAATAGGATTCATGGCTTGTGCAACTCTTCATGTTGGTCCTACTCAAGGAAAACAAAGGGGACGAGGGGAGGGTTTCTAGATGAAGACGGTGTCGGAACCCTTTTCTAATCAGACTTTTCAGCCTTGGTTGTGAACTATGGTGGTTCATTTATATTTGCCAAAGGCCTTTGTGTTCATCATCCAAATCGAGCTGGCTTATTTCCTGTCATATAAAAATATTAGTACTAATAAGAATAATAAAAAATATGCAAGGAGAAAAAGAAATGGAAGCGCATGTGCTTCAGAAGTAGAAGCGTTTGAGGTGTGCCACATTCCAATTTTGCCTCCACGGGCATCCCGTCCATTTACCCGAGCTTGTATGACCCCTTCCCAGTTATTTTAGTGATCTGGTAGGGTCCTTCTCAATTAGGCCTGAGTTTTCCAACATTCAGTTCTTGAAACGCGGAAAATACGCTTCACAACACATAGTCCCCTACTTTGAACTACCAAAGTTTTTCCTTTTTGTTATAATATTTATTGATTCGTTGCTTTTGTACCATCATTTGTATTAAGGCCAGCTCTCTACGTCCTTACACTAAGTTTAAGGAATCGTTTAAAGCTTCGTTGTTCTACTCTATTGTAGTGTATACGAACCTTAAGCTAGGTTTTCCTATCTCCACTGGGATGAGTGCTTCTGACCCGTACACTAGGGAGAAATTTTCCTCTCCCATACTTGATTTCTCTGTCATCCGTTAGGCCCATAAAATGCTAGCTAGTTGTTCTAGTCACCTCCCCTTAGCGGCTTCAAGTCTCTTCTTTAAATTATTAAGTATGACCTTATTCGAGGATTCAACTTGTCCATTTGCTTTCGGATGAATGGGGTAGAAGTAATTCTCTTAATATGCCACTCTTTGAAGAATTTAGTCATTTTGGCTCTGACAAATTGCAAGCCATTTGTCATATGCGATCTCTTTTGGTGCTCCAATTCAGGAGAAGATGTATCTCCACATGAAGTCTACAACCTCTTTTTTTCTAATTTGTCAGTATGCGTCTGCTTCCACCTATTTAGAAATAATCAACTAATATCATTAAGAATTTTACCTGACCGGGTGCCTGCGGTAAAGGGACCACAATATCCATCTCTCATTTCATGAAAGGCCATGGGGTAATAACGGAGTGAAGACGACTGGACAACTGGTGCAGTCAATGGGAAAACTGCTGGCATTTGTCGCATATCTTGACAAAGCTAGCGGCATATTTCTCCATTATAGGCCAGTAATACCCAACCCTTTAAAGCGTTTGTACAAGTGATCTCTCCCAAGGGTGGTTACCACAATGCCCCTCATAAACTTCTTGCATTATGTAATCTGCTTCAGCGGTCCCAGGAACTTAGCCAATGGAGCTCCAAACATTCTTCTGTACTGGTTTCCTTAAACAAGGAACTGGAGTCCACCTCAACTGCAAATAATTAATGAACTCGTTACACCAATCCTAAACTAAGTTCGTAGAATTTACATCATCTTAGGTTTGGTTGATGGAGGAATGACGTAAGTGTACAACCAAGTTGGTTTCAGACTCAGTAATGTCGGCAACATACCCGAGTTGGCCCAAGTTGGTTACAAATTCGATAATGTCAGAAGCACACCTGAGTTAGCCATGGAGTCCGCCTTAACATTCTTCTCTCGGGTATTTGTGTCACTTTCCATTCCTTGAAGCATCTTAAGAGTCTCCTAACCTTAGCTAGGTATAGTTGCATGTAGGACTCTCGTGTTGCATAAGTCCCTTAAGCTTGATTCACCACCAACTGAGAGTCGCATTTTAGCTCAATGTACTCGGCTCCTAATCCTCAAGCCAATTCAAGTCCTGCAACAATAGCCTCATACTCGGCCTCATTATTAGATATAAAGAGACATTTGATGGCTTGTCTTGCTGTTTCCCCAATGGGTGTAATAAGCAAAATTCCAAGCCCTGAACCCTTCACGTTGGATGACCCATTTGTGAAGAGTGTACAAGTTCTTGGAATCATTTTGGAAGCGATGATCACTTCCTTTTCAGCTTCGGGGAGTATGCCCATATTGAAGACAACGACAAAGTCTGCAAGGACTTGTGACTTGATTACAGTATGGGGTTCATATGGAATATCATAAGTGCTCAGTTCAACCTCTTACTTGGCAAGCTGTCCTGAGTGCTCTGGTTTGTGCAAAATATTTTGTAAAGGGAAAGTTGTGACTATAAAAATTGGATGATATTGAAAGTAAGGTCTTAGTTTTGTGGCTACTATGAGTGCTATTGTTAACTTCTCTAGGTGTGGGTTCTGGTTTAAGTGTCTAGTAGTGTTTTGCTTATATAATAAATTGGAGATTGCGTACCTTTGTCATCTTAGACTAACACAGCACTTACCGTGACTTCAGATACCGCAAAATTGACCAGCACTCGTTCCCCTTCCCGTGGTTTGGCTAGCAATGACGGGCTCGTCAGGTAGTTCATCACTCCTTCAATGCTTGCTGACATTCCTGTGGCCATTCGAAGTTTCTCTCCCTTTTAAGCATCAAGAAGAATTTGTGACACCACTCCAAGGATCGGAATATAAATCGTCTTAGAGCTGCTATTTGGCCAGTCAACCATTGCACTTCCTTTTTTGCTGGTCAGTATATCTGCTTTGTCTTCGATGGCGTTGATTTGGCCTGGGTTGACTTCAATTCCCCTGTTAGACGCAGAGACGACGAGAAACTTACCCGAGGCCACTCTGAAGGAGCATTTATTTGAGATTAGCTTCATATTACACTTTCAGATGGTTGGAAATGTATCTCTTAGGTGCTGCAAGTCATCTTTTACTTGCAGGGACTTAGCGAGCATATCGTCAATGTAAACATCCATAGTTTTTCAAATATGGTCTTTGAAAATTTTATTGAATAGCCTCTGATTAGTGGCCCCTGCATTCTTCAGGCCGAATGGCATAACATTGTAACAATTGGTTCCTTTTTCCATTATGAATGAAGTGGTTTTTGATCCTATGGATCCATTTAGATCTAATTGTATCTGGAGTAGGCATCAAGAAAGATTAATAGCTCATGGCCAGTTGTTGCGTCTATAAGCTAAAAAATATACGACAATGGAAAGGAATTCTTCAGATGCGCCTTGTTCAAGTCTGGATAACTAATACACATCCTCTATTTGCCAATATTTTTGGCACGACCATGGCATTTTCCAGCCATTCCAGGTACTTGACTTCCTTTATCGATCCCATCTTTAACAACTTAGTGATCTCATCATTAATGACTTGGTGCCGATGCAGCCCCTGCTTTCGCTTATTTTATTTTACGCTCGATAACTAGGATCCATGTTAAGATTTTAAGTCATCACTTCTGGAGGGGTTCACGTCATGTCTGTTTGTGACCATGCAAAGCAATCAACGATGTCACGCAAGAACTCGATCAAATCGCGCTTTTGATCAGGGGTTAACCCTGACCCAATGTAAACCTTCCTTTCTGGCCAGTGTATAAAGAGAATAATTTCTTCCAATTCTTTGGTGGTTGTCATTGTAGCATTGGTTTCTTCTGGTTCAACGATTTTGTCCGCATATGCATCGATATCTGATTCGGAGTCACTCAGTACCAGGAGGCCCATATTGCTTTAGTTGCTATTTAGGTGGCTCCTCTTTGGGGGTGCTCCTTTCCGCTGCTATAGTGTTGATTTCTCTGGATACTCGTTGCTCTCCTCGAATTTGTTAAATTCTCCACTTGGATGGGAACTTTATCACTTGATGTAAGGTCAAGGAAACCGTGTCCATATCATGAATTTAAGGCTTTCCTAGGATGCCTATATAAGCCATGTCTCCTACCACCACCTGGAACGGGGTGTCTTTGACCACTCCTTCGACATTGGTCATCAAGAACACTTCTCACTTGGTCATCTCACTTGAATTATTGAACCCCAAAAGTAGCCGTATCTTAGGGATAACTTGGCCTGTGATCTCCACCCAATCACTTGTAATTGGACAATATTTGCTAACCTATCTAAATAATTCAAAACCCTTCTTATGTCAGCGTCAGGAATTTGCAAAGTGATTACCAGTGCATCTTTATGAGAAATGTAATCCCATCAGCATCTCGTCGCCGAATATTATGCTTTCTCCGGTTAGTGTTTGACGTGTCCATTTCTCATTGTAAACAAACATCTTAGTGATTTTCTTTATTGCAGTAAAAGTTACCCTGTTCATTTTTTCTCGTCCAAAGATGATATTAACAATTCGTTTAGGGGTCGAGACCTTTGGCGGATCTTCCTTGCTTTTGTTCTTCACATATGACAACTTTGCCTTTTCACGGTGACGTTCGGTCAAGTATCCTTGTTTAAGTAAACTTTTGCCAAGGAATTTAAGATATTGTGGTGCTGAGGTAGACTAATGTGTACGAAGGTATTGGGTTGAAGAATGCACTGAGGAGTTGATAGATTATTTTGGCAGAAGAAGGCAATTTTGCAGTCAATTTCACGATCGAAGAACCATTCCGCAAACCGCATAATCATTGCGGAGTTTAGCAGAAAATTTATTGAATTTTGAAGGTCGTTTCTGCGGTCCATTATGCGATCGCATATCCATTTTGCGGTCCGCACTTCCATCGTAGAATTGGCATGATGAAATTCGGAGGATGATTCTGCGGTCTATTTTGCGGCCGTAGAACTGGTCTGCGGACCACAGACCTGGCCGCAGAGTGGCCCATGCTAGCCCAGTTTTTGGCATCACTTCCGCGGTCTATTTTGCAGGCTGTATAGCTATTCTGCGGTCCACTCTGCGACCACAAAGTTGAGTTCGGAGGGTCCACTTCTGATGTTTTAGAGAGAAGTGAGAGTATCTTAGAGAGAGAGGAAGAATATATAGCCATTGTAATCATCAATACTTGTCCTAATCTTGAAGTTTCAAGAGAATCACTCACTAAACCATCATCTATCCGGGTAAGTCCTTCTCCTAAGCTTTCATGCAAGAGGTAATGAGTTTAAGTATGCTGTGGGGTTGGAGATAGGCCATGCATGTGCCAATATGAGGTAGTATGTGGGATTGTTGAACTATATCGGGTAGTTTCTTATTGAAATTGGTTAAGGGAGGAAGGGATTACCATTGTAGAGCTTTGTAGTCGATTTTGCATAATAGGTGTTTAACTAAAATTCCTAAGAGAGTTACACCATAAGAATCCTTCTAGTTATTATCCGATTTTTGCTATCTTCCTATACATTGATATTGCCAGAGGTGTTAAGGATGTTGTAGTAATTTAAGGAACGCTCAAGCAAGGTATGTTGGCTAAACTTCTCTGTTAAAATCAAATTCCATGATGTCCGCGTAAGTTTCAAGTATGGTTGGCCCAGGTTCCTAATTCCCTTATTTCGAGTGATTCCTAATAAATTTGAATATCCCAAGTAAGCGTTGTGTTGAAAGTATGTACACGTTTCAATTGTTCCTAAATCACCATGATCTCCTTCGTGAATGTGTTCAAGTATAGTTTATGTATTAAAATGTTTTGACTTCGATTCATATTTCAAATGAAAGTTTATTAAGCTTAACTTGGAAAGAAAACTCAACGTGCTTAAGACTCATATTGCTCATATACATTTTGGAGGTCTTGATTCCAAATGTCCTTAATTGTTGGTAACCTATGATGATGTTTAGAACTAAAAGAAGCAAGGGTGAGATATAAAATATGGCCATGGTTGTTGTAACTAGTGCATTTGATTTGAATTCGTGTTTCAATCATAAATCACCATGCTCTCATTTATAAATATTTCTAATATGATTTGATTTCTTACATACTCATGAGTTAAAATTGTGTGTTGCCTTTTTAGGAAAAAGTATTTCAAGAATATGTGGTGTATCACTCATTTATGATTTTAACTCGTGCTTCAATTACTAGTCATTTTGCTCCATTATTTGGAAAGGAATCTATTGTGTTAAAGCCTTTATTACTAATGAACTTAAAGTTATGATTTCCGGAATAGTATATACATTGATGTTTATGGTAATGATCCTTGAAAGTAAGTAAATGAAAATGTGAAATATGAGATACGACCAACGTGTCATGAATGAAGAATCATACGTATGGCCAAGAGTGCCAAGGAAATAATGATGTTATGAATGGTTGGAGGTACTGATGAAACTATATATAGTGTGAAAGGTTATGAGGTGGTATGTGTATTTCTATTTCCCTTGTGTGCAAAAGAAAACATTTTTGGGAGTATCATTAGCGAACCAAGAAAGGGTGGGTCGAAACGGCCCACACCCGAAACTACATGTGCCGGTGTAGGAGTGGATTGTGATTATTCCCCTTATATGGGATAATAATGAAATATTGTTTGATGATATTATTCCCCTTAATTGGGATGAGATTGATGCTAGTTGTGAATTGGAAGTAATGAAGTCGACCCACACGACATATGTGGGAAGGCGGCCTAGCCGATCGGGTGGAGATCGGATGCTATGTCGGGCGTATGGTGGTTCCTACTTTTTTAACACCTTTATTTTCGTATCACCTATCAATCCATATTGTTCATGGTGATATGGCCTAGACGATCGGGCATGATCGGACTCCGTACGAAAAATACGTGGTATATCGATGCTAATGATCTCCCAACCAAAAATATATATTATTTCTGTATTTTGAAAATTGTTCTGTTTTAACTTGGCATTTGGATATCATTGATTGTTTCTTGCTGCTTCCATGATTTTCCCTTTATTATACTGGTGTTCTATTTCAAAAGAGGTCATTTAGCTTTATATACTAGTACTATTCCACATGTACTAATGTCCCTTTTGCCGGGGGCGCTGCATCTTCAATGGATGCAGATGGTTCGTCAGCACACAACTTGGATCCTCGCTAGCAGTTACCCTCTACTCAGTAGGTTTTGGTGAGCCCTATTATGTTCTGGGCCTTATGTCACTTGACGTGGTACTTTGTGTTTTGAGGTATAGCCGGGGCCTTGTCGCCAACACTTCCATACTACTCTTCTGTTGTACTTAGAGGCTCCATAGAAATATTGTGGGTGGTGTTCAATGTTGGGTAATGAACTAGAAGTGTTGGTATTTGGCAAACATGTGTTTTTCTTATAACTATGAACTTGTAATACTTTGGAAATTGTAAAATGAATACCCTTTGAGTAATGGAAAAACAATGTGGAACACTTTACTCTTCTCATGTCTATCTTTTGTTACTGATTCTTATATGGTGATATCATTGTTCATGGGTAAGGTTGGGTAGAAGGTATCAAGTAGGCTTGCTTGACCGGGATATATCGGTTGAGCGTCGGTCGCGTTCTCCGAGGTCGGGGCATGACATAAACTTTATGACCGCATCGGGCTTTCAGGAGGTCGTGGTCCATATGCTGCAATTCATGGATTCTATGACTCAGATTGGACTATTTCCTACAAATCTGGCCACATCTCAGGTGGGAGGAAGAGCACAGACTCCTATCGCTCATGAGCTAGGGGACGTTGCTGCTGTGTATCTAACACCGTGTGAACTACCTACCGGTGAGGTTCAGCCGGTTGTAGTGGATAGAGCAGAGGTCGGACTGGGTTGCAACCATTGAGGAGCAAAAGTGGTTGGATAGATGGACCAGGCTTCATCCTCCTGCTTTTAACGGCGAGTAGTCAGAGGACCCTCATGATTTTATTGACCGTTATAGGGACAACAACAACAACAACAACAACCCAGTATAATCCCACTAGTGGGGTCTGGGGAGGGTAGTGTGTACGCAGACCTTACCCCTACCCTGGGGTAGAGAGGCTGTTTCCAAATGACCCTCGGCATCCTTCCCTCCAAGAACTCCCCACCTTGCTCTTGGGGTGACTCGAACTCACAACCTCTTGGTTGGAAGTGGAGGGTGCTTACCATCAGAGCAACCCACCTTGACCGTTATAGGGAGAGGCTACATAATATGAGAGTAGCGGAGTCCAATGGGGTGGACAGCACCACATTTTAGCTAGAGGGGAAGGCCCGTAGATGGTGGCAGTCTCATCTCCACAGCAGGCCAGCGGGTTCACCTCCCTTGACTAGGGATCATTTCACACACCTCTTCTTTCCACCCTCATAGAGGGAGGNTTGTACTTAGAGGCTCCATAGAAATATTGTGGGTGGTGTTCAATGTTGGGTAATGAACTAGAAGTGTTGGTATTTGGCAAACATGTGTTTTTCTTATAACTATGAACTTGTAATACTTTGGAAATTGTAAAATGAATACCCTTTGAGTAATGGAAAAACAATGTGGAACACTTTACTCTTCTCATGTCTATCTTTTGTTACTGATTCTTATATGGTGATATCATTGTTCATGGGTAAGGTTGGGTAGAAGGTATCAAGTAGGCTTGCTTGACCGGG
>AWOL01S0004930.1:0-12280 GCA_000715115.1 Nicotiana otophora | reverse complement strand
ACAGCTCAAACACCAAGCCACATACTCTACTATATCTTTCTTCATTCTTCTCCACCAATAGTCCTGACACGAATCCTCATACATCTTGGTGATACCTGGATGAATGGAATGCCGTGAAGTGTGAGCCTCCTCAAGGATAGACTCATGAAACCCTTCCACATTGGGAACACATATCCGACCCTACATCCGCAACACCCCATCATCTCTAATAGAAACCTCTTTGGCATCGCCATTCTGCATTGTGTCCTTAAGGGAAAGCAAATAGGGGTCATCAAATTGACGCTCTCTAATGCGCTCATAGAGAGAAGACTGAGAAACCACGCAAGCAAGTGTCATGCCCCAAACTCAAGGTGCACGACCGGTGCCTACCGAGATAACCCGGTCGAGCAAGCCTGTACATTACCTTCTACCCGAACTTATTCAAGAATACCAGTAAATTCCAATTCATTAATTAAGCGGTGAGGAAAATTAATTAAACAACAACTCAAAATCGTTATCCGTAGTTACATCATTTATAAGTTTCAAAATATATACTCTTTCATAGTTTGATATGGATCATGTGATACAATTATAACATCACCAATTTGACTTTCCCCATACCAACATACCACCCATGTATTATCTACGGAGCCTCTATTAGATAAAAAAGAGTACAGTGATAGTGCTGACAACAAGGCTGCGGCTATACCTCAAAACATGGTGATACAATGAACAAAAGATACATGACCCCGAGTGAAGTGGGGCTCACCGAATCAACTGGGAAAAGATTCTAGTGCTATCGCTGATCAGTGTCGCCTGCTGTGGAACCACCTGCATCCATTAAAGATGTAGCGCCCCCGGCAAAAGGGATGTTAGTACTATCGAATAGTACTAGTATATATGACTAAACACTCTCTCAAAGAAACGAGCAATAGTGCAAGTAAAGACAGTCATAATATCAGTTAAAGCCTCAAACAATTACCTAATATCAAATTAGAGATAATATAAATTTTAAATAAATTTCCACAATTTAAGTTGGGATATCTTTGGTACTGGCATACCACTATTCACAATTTCGATTACTATTTCCAACATAGTCACCGCCATATGTGCGACATGGCATCCGATTACGACCCGATTGGCTAGTACGTCTCATGCGAGACATCAACCAAATCACAATTTCAATTACCATTCTAGCACAGTCACAGCCATGTGTGCGGCATGGCGTCCGATCATGACCCGATCGGCTAGGCCGTCTCATATGATACATCAGCCAAATCATAATTTCAATTACAATTCTAACATAGTCATCGCCATATGTGCAGCATGGCGTCCGATCACAACCCTATCGGGTAGGCCGTCTCATGTGAGACATCACCCTTTTCTATCAATCACCCAGTTTCATATTTCTTGCACATATCTTCATTTCATTGGCACTGATGGTCACAACTGTATTATTTCTCTTGGCACATTTGCCATGTTAGATATTTCACATTTCACATTATGTGATTCGTATTTCATGTTTCGTATTTCATGCACACCTTTTTACTTTCAACCATAATCATGGACATTCAAACAATAAGGCATTTCTATTCAAGACATTTAAGCACACATTTGAGCAAATAGGAGTTTTAGGCACATTACAATTGCTTACACAAGCTCTCGTTAGCTTTCCTTTGAAACACAACTTGAAGTCAAGTCATTTAGATATGCAAGCCCTACTTTGAACACATTCCCAAATAGTAGTACAACGTAACAAGAGCATTTTAATAACATATTGATCACGGATGTCTTTTGACACCAGCTTATCTGGGTAATCGATTCACAATAAGCAACTCAGGACATACATGGATATTATGGGGTTAAAGTTTAAGAGAAGAGTTTAGCCAGCATACGTTACTTGAGCTTCCTTAGATCTAAATGTTTCGGAAATCTTAGCAACTTCAATCTATTTTAGAAAAGTAGCAAATTGAACCAAAATTAGGAAGATGATCATGGTTCTAGCTCATTTGAGCATTTTATCAAGCACTAGGTGTACATTAAGGTTTCAAGGTCCTTTTATGGAGGATTCCTTCATCCCACAACCCATTCTTTACTATTGTAGCTCAAAAATCTCCCTACATCCCATGATCAATCATGCATGCAAAATAAGCAACTCCCACACCCATGAATTATCATAATACTTGCCCATTTCTAGTTAAAGTTCGAAATTAAGAGATAGGGTGTAGAATCTTACCTCTAGGATGAAGACCTAGTGTGCTTCCCTTGTTACTTCTTCTAGGATTTAGAGTAAGAAGTGGGAATAATTGATTGAGGAACTCTCTCCCTCTCTAGAGCTTTTCCTCTCTCTCCAAATATCAAGTTCTCCCTTCAGAAGTGGGCCACAAAATGACCCTTTGGAAATGGGCTGTTCTGCCCCAATCTACGGCTGTTATGCTGCCCGCAGACCTGTTCTACAGTCATAATGCACCGCAGAACCTCCCTCCGCAAACTTTCTAAGCTGGCTGCGATCAGTGTGCGGCCCGCAAAATAATTTTGCGTTCGCATAATGGGCCGCAAAATGACATCAAAAAATGGTCCAAATGGCTGCCTCACTCTACGGCCATGCTGCGGCCTGTAAAGTGATTCTGCGGCCTCATAATACGCCTCAAAAATGCCCAATTCTGCCAAATATATTCCTCCAATTATCATTAACATATACGCCTACCTCGGCACCACGAAACCTTGGGTTTTATAAAAAACACTTTTACGGGGCCTTATAGCAAGAACCCGGCTAGGTTAATCCAGTCTCACAAACTGATTAGCAAAGCCTGAACATCCATGGCTAGTGGTCTCTCTGCTGTCGCAAAATATGCCAAATTACCCATACTCTGAGCCTTTGTACTCAAGGCATGAACCACCACATTGACCTTCTGGGGATGATACAAAACGGTGATCTCATAGTCTTTCAGCAACTTTAACCATCTTCGCTTCTCCAAATTAAGGTTCTTCCACTTGAACAGATACTGGAGACTCCGATTGTCGGTATAGACCTCACATGGAACACCGTATAAATATTGTCTCTAAATCTTCAATGCGTGAACAATAGATACCAATTCTAAGTCATGCACAGGGTAATTCTTCTCATGAACCTTCAACTATCGAGACGCGTAAGCAATCACCCTACAATCTTGCATCAACACCGCGCCAAGCCCAATACGTGATGTATCACAATACAAAGTATAATACCCGAAACTAGTAGGCAACACCAGCACTGGGGCCGTAGTCAATGCAGTCTTGAGCTTTTGAAAATTCACCTCACACTTGTCGGACCATATGAAAGGAGCACTCTTCTAGGACAATCTAGTCAAAGGTGCAGCAATTGATGAGAAACCCTATACGAAACGACGATAATATCTAGCCAAACTAAGGAAGCTCCAAATCTCAGTAACTGAAGACGATCTAGGCCAACTATGAACTGCCTCAATCTTCTTCGGATGTACCTTGATCCCCTCATTAGACACCATGTGACCAAAAAATGCCACCGCCAAAACTCACACTTGGAAAATTTTGCATATAACTTCTTCTCTCTCATTGTTTGGAGCACGATCCTCAAGTTCTGCTCATGGTCCTCCCGACTGCGAAAAATATCGTCAATGAATAGATGATGAAAGAATCAAGACATGGCTGGAACACAATGTTCATTATGTGCATAAATATTGTTGGGGCATTAGTCATCCCAAATGACATCACTATAAAGTCGTACTGACCAAATTATGTCCTGAAAGCAGTCATCGGGAATTTTGATTCATGAATCTTCAATTGATGATACCCTGACCTAAAGGTTCTGAGTTAGTCTCGGAGTTCCCTTGTTAATACCAAGAAATGTTGCAAATCGTGCTACGAAATGAGAAAGGCCAAAGGGTTAAAGGGATGACGCACATGATAGTCATAATGTGTGAGGTACCCAAATGTCCTCGTAATGGAGGAAGGAAAATCCAATGATACGACCAAAGGTAAGAAAGATCATAAAGTTGGCCTCGAGAGTCATAGTCGTTGATTTCATATATATGGTCGAAAGTGGTATTATCTATATGTTGTTTAGGATAGATTTCTATGTTTCTCTGACAGGTGGATAGGCCTAGTTACAGGGGAAACTCTGCTGAAATTTTTAAGAATTTGTAAAGATAGCCTAATTTTATGGGCCCTAAGTAAGTTGAGATTTTGGATAGGAAGTATAAGACCCATGTAGACATAAGTGCCTATGCATAATGGTTTGAAGTAAAAGGATGGTAACTCTATTATTAGAGGTGACTTTTAAAACATTCGAGGACAAATGTTCTTAAGTGGGGGAGAATGTAACACCTCGGGAAAACACATTTTGAAGTACTTAAGCGCTATTAAGAAAGTTGAGGTGTGCAAATTATATTATTTTGTGTGTAGACAAGGACTATTATATGAATGGTATCAATTGATCATGATAATATATGAATGATGTGCATTGAGAATTGTTTATGGTTTAATAAGAGCCCCAAGGCTAGGTCAAGTTGAAAATTTTATGATGGGATAAAGTTTCAAGTGAGTTAGCACAAGATCCTACTTCAAACGCATGGTTATACTAAACTATACCTACTTAGGGGATGATCTACCTATGTTAGTAAAGCCTTTTGAGTCTAGTTTCCAACACTTCAAACCGTACATCCTTTGGACACTCCTACAAGACGTTATGACAAAATTACCAAAGGCTAGAAAAATAAGATTCTGCGACCAATTCTGAGATCGCAGAATAATTATGCGTTCGCGAAAGTGCTTCTGTGACCGCAAACCTACTCACAGAATTGACCAGTAGAGCCCATCTTTTGGCACCAATTTTGCGGTGCATTTTGCGACCTGCATAGCCATTCTACGGTCCATTATGCGACCGCCGACCTAATTTCGGAGGGTTATTTTTCTATTTTCATAACCCGATCCCATTATGATAAATAGGCTTTGGCGCTTATTTTGGGGCAATTATCTGAGGTATTTTAGAGAGGAGTGAGAGTGTTCTAGAGAGAGAATTTAGATGAAGTATTTTGTTCATCAAGATCTTGCCCAAGCTTTGAAATCCAACAAGGAAATCTCACAAGATCTTCATCTAAGAGGTAAGGTTCCATACCCTAGTTTTCAATTTTGAATTTAGGTAAAAGATGGTTGATTGGGACTATGATTCTTGGGTGTATGTGTATTATTTATACATTCTTGTACTAATAAGGTTTGTGGAAAGATTGTTTCGCTCGAGTAAGTAAATATTGGGTTGTGGAGTGAAGGAAATCTTGTAGAAGAACCTTATGGTTAAATTTGCAGACCTAGTGTTTGATAAAATGCTCAAATGAGCTGAGACCATGGATATCTTCCTAATTATGGCTCCATTTTGTTATGTCTCAAAATACATTGGGATTGCTAGAATTTCCGGAACATTGTAGTAATTTAAAGAAAGCTCCAAGCGAGGTATGTTGGCTAAACTTCCTTCTTAGAATCGAATTCAATCATGTTTCCCTAAGTTTTAAGTATGGATGTCTCAAGTTTCTTATTCTATATTCTAGGTTGTTCCCAATTTCAATGTATTCAAAACGTGTTCCAAATGTTCCTATCACATTATGTTATTGTTTGGGAATGTGTTTAAGAATGATATGTGTATTAACATGCTATGTCTTTGAGTGGTGTTTCAAACGAAGGTTATGATGTCAAATTGTGTGAGAAAACTCAATATGCTTAAGACTCTTAATTGCTCATATGGGTACCTAAAGTATTGATTGGAAATGTCTTATTGTTGATAACCTATAAAGATGGTTGGAAGTGAAATAAGTGAATTGGGGATATAAAGTGTGGCCAACGTGCCAAGAGTTAAAGTTGTACTTGTGGCCAATGGTGCCCATGAAATGAGATGATGTGAGAAAGATTATGAAATGAGCTTTGATTCAACTATTCTAAAATTGACATTGAAAATAGAATTGCCTAAAAGCTTATGAACTCAAGTGATGCCCATATAAGGCTGTTTTAGCTAATGCTATGTTTAGTGAGTATTTTCAATGTGTTTTGCATTCTTAAATATTCGTGAGTGGAAATTGTGTATTGTCCTTTTTGGGAAAAAGTAATGCAGGAAGAAATGATGTGTTACGTTTTTATGATTTTAACTTGTGCTTCGATTGCTAATCATTTTACTCCATTTCTCGGAAAGAAATCCATTGTGTTTAAAGTCTTCATTACTAATGAACCTAAAGTTGTGATTTCCGAAATATTGTATATATTGATATTTAGGATGATGATCTATGAAAGGAAAGATATGAAAGTGTGGAATATGAAATACGGCCATTGTGACATGAAAGAAGAATCATATGTATGACCAAGAGAGACAATGAAATAATAATGTTGTAAGTGGTTGAATAATAATATTGTTCGATCACGTAAATCATGGAGGAATCAAAACTTTTCTTCCTCTACCTTCCATTTGCCAAGTTCGATATAAAGGATTGCACTCAATCTTTAGATCAATGAAAGGTTTACTCTTCTCTCACAATAGAATGTCACAAGTGCGGCTTCAAATACCATAGGCTTGCCCCTAGTGTACATCACCACTAATGTAAGCTTACTTGGTTCAAAATAAAGTAGGACTTATTTCGGGTTGTAATGAAGGATTTTGGATTGGGGTAGGATACCATATGGTTAAGTGGTTACATCTTTCCTTAAGCACTCTATATTTTCATTTCTTGGGTATCAATTCCAATTCTTAGAGGCATTCTCTTTTTCTTGGGGGCTAGAGAGACTGGACATCACACTTTCTTGTGCATTTCATTCTTTTTCTCCCTCGATGCTCACGTTTGGGATCATTACCTATTTTTGAATCCATCAACCCCTTCTTTATTATCTTTCTTGTATTTTCTCTTTTTATGTTTTTTTTCTTTCTCTTTTCTTGCCTTCTCTTTTCATAGAAATCATTTGTTTTGTCTTGTTGGTGCTTTGATACCTTTTTCAAATTCCTCAACTCTCCCTCATTATGCCTTAGGCCACTTATTTCACAAGAGTGTTAAGGAGGGTCCCGGTGCCAAGAGAGGATTACGACAAAGCGGGTAAAGGCTTATATTATGGTTATCAAATGAGAAAGGCTAGAAGATCAAAGGGGGTTGACTAGAGATAACAACATTGGTTGGAAATAGAAAGCACAAACGGACCAAGGAAAGCCTACAATCATTTCCCAAACCAAGAAATCTCAGGATTTCGCCTTTAAGCACATTCGGGAAAAGTTCCAGATCATTCGCACGGGTACCTAGACTAGCAACGAAAGATCACCTCCCCCCTCACTTAACTAAACCTTAAAAGAGGATAGAGTCGAGAGACTACAACAACCACAATCAAGTTAAATATCACTATGGTCCAATAAACCACTCAATGATTACCTAAGTCAACTTAAGAGTCTCAAAGTCACTAACTTGAGCTATTTTCTTTCAAAAACCTTGTTTCAAACCATAAGCACGTAGTTAAGTGTGTTGGTACCAAATGAAGCATGAATGACTCATTTTACAAGAATGACTTTATTAGGCCTTTTATTATTACTATTATTATTACCTAAACATATATAAACTGACTCACTCCCTCAAGAAGGTTGTCACGCCATCCATCCTCGGGACGAGTCACCCGGTTCACACAAAAACTACCTTTGGAAAAGATTGTGGCATTAACAAAACCAAAGGCTTATTATTTATGAAAACATAAGAAGATGCTACTAACAAAACAAGAACTAAAGTGGAAATAAAAGAACCTAATGAACAATAACTGCTAAAGATAGATAAACTACAAATAAGAAAAGGAACAGAATCATCAAATTATTACAGTCCAAATGTATCCAAAATGTGTCATATGTCAAATCAAATACACTCCCCCATCCCTCCTCCCCCCCAAATAAAAGTAAGCATTGTCCCTAATGCTTAAAAATATAAGAGTGAAAAGAGAGAGAGCGGAGAATACTCCCTATGGATTCTTGGACATCTTAGTGTCCCCAACAACATCATCTCCCTTTAGGTCAACCAACTTATCATCATCATCATATCTAGGAGTAGTGGGAGTGGCACATACCACACGCACTGCCTCAGCAGTGTTGGCAGCAATTGCATTTGCGAAAAGAAATCATCCGAAATAATCTTGACAATCCCTTTTGAGCTTCTTCCTTTGGCTTGAAGAGAAATCATCCGAAATGATTCCACGCACAAGAAAATTTGCCAAGTCCTCTAACCATGGCACATCTTTCATTGAAATTGCCAAAAGTTGCTCTTCGAGGAAGGAGTCATTTATTTCAAGTCCATCATGTGGCCTCCCCTCCTCCTCCAAATGAGACAAGTGGTCCGCCACTTCGTTGTCACTACCTTTCCTATCTTGGATATCAATATTAAATTCTTGCCACAAGAGAACCCATGTCATCAACCGAGCTTTGGAGTCCTTTTTGCTCATAAGATAATGAAGCGCCGCATGATTGTGTGGACAATAACTTTGGTACCCATCAAGTACGGGCGAAACTTCTAAATTGCTAATACAATAAAGATATAGTTGACTTAGGAACTATTCATGGTATTACTAGCATAGTATACCAAATGAAAAATCTTGTTGATATGTTGCCCCAATTCAGCCCTCTCCGCTACGTTGCTTGCATCACATATGAGTTCAAAAGGAACACTCCAATTTGGAGCGTTGATGATGGGAGTAGTTGTAAACTTGAGCTTTAACAATTAAAAAAACTCTCATGCAATCATCATTGAAATTGAACTTTGCATATTTCTCAAGGAGCTTGCACAATGGGTTCACCACATTAGAGAAATCATTGACAAAGCACCGGTAAGAACCCACATGGCCTAGGAAACTCCGCACACCCTTCATCGAAGTTGGGGGTGGAAGATTAGAAATCACCTGAACGTTTTCCTTGTCAACTTCACTTCCATTCCTTGAGATTTTATGGCCAAGGAGAATACCTTCCTAAACCATGAGGAAGACAATCATGAGTACCAAGTTGGTTTCGTCACATCTAGCGAACACTTTGTCCAAATTTGCAAGACAATCATCAAAAGAATCCCCAACCACCGAGAAGTCATCCATGAAAACTTCAAGGTAGTCCTCCACCATGTCTGTGAAAATAGCCATCATACACTGTTGAAAAGTCACCGGTGCATTGCACAAACCAAATGGCATCCTCATGAAAGTAAAAGTATGATAGGGACATGTAAATGTTGTTTTATTTTGATCTTCCAGAGTAATGAGAATTTGGTTGTATCCCGAGTACCCATCAAGAAAGCATTATAAAGCACGACCAACCAATCTATTGAGCATTTGATCTAAGAAAGGAAGTGGAAAGTTATCCTTCCTTGTTAATTAGTTGAGCTTGCGATTATACATACACATCTTCCATCTGGTCACCGTTCTTGTAGGCATCAATTCATTCTTATCATTGGTGACCACCGTCATGCCCCCTTCTTTGGGACACATCGAACCGGAGAGGTTCATGAACTATCGGAGATAGGGTAGAAAACCCCGGCATCCAACCACTTGATAATCTACGTCTTTACAACTTCTTGCATAGCCTCATTCAATCTTCTTTGATGTACAATGGATGGTTTAGAGCCATCCTCCAACTTGATCTTATGCCTGCAAAAGGTGGGCTTATACCCTAAATGTCCGCCGAGGTCCCCCCAATAGACTTCTTCCCCTTTTGTATCACTGCCAATGTGGAATCTACCTGCACGTTAGTCAAATAAGAGGAAAGAATAAACGGTAAAGTAGAACAAGGGCCAATACATTCATAACAAAGGTATGGAGGCAATGGCTTCAAATCCAAGGTAGGTGGCTCTTCAATATAAGGCTTTGTAGGAAGAGTCTTCCTATTTTCAAGACCCAACAGCCTTTTCATGCTACGATCGGCCATTTGCAATCTCATAAAAGTGGGTATTGGTTGTCCAATCCACAAAGTCTTGAAAACTGAATGGGGCATCAAATTTGTACTTGCCCCAAGATCATAAAGAGCTTTACCAAACTCGGCACTTCCAATTGTACAAGGAATCGTGAAAGCACCGGGATCCTCCAACTTAGGAGCCATTGAATGAACAATTGCTCTCACTTTATGAGTGACTTTGATAGTCACAAAATTCATTGACCGCTTCTTTATCACAAGATCTTTCATAAACTTTGCATAACTGTGCATTTGTTCCAAACCTTCTACCAATGACACATTGATTTAAAGACTCTTCATCATTTGAATGAACTTCTTGAATTGATTCTCACCATTTTACTTGTCAAGTCTTTGATGGTATGGAGGTGGAGGATTAGGCAATGGTACCCTTTACTTTTGCACTACTAGATCCGGTATGTCAATGATGTGTTTCCTAGACGGGTTCACCTCCTCTTGAGTCTCATCCACACTATCATATATATCAAACCGAACTTCCTCATTTGGTTGAGCAACATTATTCGGGATCTATTCTTCTTGAATTACATTATCATCATCAGTAAGTCGCCTTTCACTTGAGGTGGGTTCATTCCCGCATCTTCCACTTCTTGTGATAACAGCCATAGCATGCCCCATATTGTTATCACCATTTGGGTTTACAATCGTGTCACTTGTTAATGCACCCTTAGGACAAGAATTTAGAGCTTGAGAGGTTTGCCCCATTGAACTTCTAGATTGCGGATTGATGTGTTATGTGAGGCAAGTTGGGCATCCGAATGGGCATTCTTATGGTGGGTTGCTCATTTGTTGATACATTGGGGGCCTTTGTAAACCCAACCCCCCCGGCAGCCTTGATTGTTACCCCGACCACGTTGGTTGTTGCCTCCCTAATTTTCTTGGTTATTTCCACTACAGTTTCTTTGATTGTTGTTGTTATGACAATTCCCTTGATTGTTAGAACTCCAATTGCCATGATTGTTTTGTTGTCTCCATTGTTGTTGGTTTGGACCTTGGAAGTTGTTTCTTTGCCCTTGAAACTTGTTGACATATTGTACTTCCTCCTCTTGCTCATATAAGAATCATCTTGAACAAAACCTCCATCACCTTGCATATTATTCTCCACACGGGTTTTCATTTGTGGACTGTTAGTCCTTTTCTTGTTCACCATAACATTAACTCTCTCCATAGCATGAAATTTCTTAGGGGCTTTCACTTGATATAGTTGAGGCTTTGCTAGTTGATTCATGGTAGTGGTCGATTCGTCAATGGCTTGCCCATGGTCTTGCAATTATCTATGGAGGTGGATCATATTCGAATCACCTTATGGGACTTTGGCATGGGATTGCCAAGCCGATGACGTCTTCTTCATCTCTTCTAGAATGTTACACGCCTCCGCATAAGGCCAAGTTATAATGTTCCCAACGGCTAGTTGATGCACTACACATTGATTGGTTGTGTTAATCCTACGATAAAAGGTTTGTTGGAACATATTTTCTGTCATATTATTGCTGGTACATTCGATAACTATTATTCCATAGCTCTCCCAAATTTCGTGTAGTGGTTCATTCGGCTCTTATTTGAATGCCAAGATCTCATCTAGAAGTCTAGCCATGTGCTTTGGAGAGAAAAACTTAGCAATGAACTTGGCCGCCAACTCATCCCAAGTGTGAATTGAATGGTTCAGCAAACATTCCAACCAATCTAAATATTTCCCCCGTAGAGAGATNTTCCAACCAATCTAAAAATTTCCCCCGTAGAGAGATGGAAAAAAGCCTTAGCCTCAATGTATCCTCGGAAACATTAGTTTGCTTGCTCCCCCAACATGTATCCAGAAAGCCTTTCAAAAGTTTGTAAGCATTTTGAGTTGGAACACCGGTAAGGAAACCTCGTTGCTCATGCAAAATGAGCATCACATTGGTGATTTGAAAGTTTCCCGCCCTAATACGGGGAGGGACTACTGCACTAGCATAACCTTTGTTGGGCAATATATGGTGTAGAGATACTTGTGGTGGATATGGTGGAGGCGGGGATGGAACGGGCATGTGTTCTTGTGGTCCCCGACCACTTTGTTGTGGCACTTGACGTACCTCATCGAGTTGTTCCTCCTCACCGTCCAAGTCCCCCAAAGGCATATTTCCGAGTTCATTGTTTTCCATGATTGTACGTAAGCTTTTTTAAACACGTTCGTAACACTGAAGGGAAAGAAGCTAACATCGTTTAAGCTCCTCGGCAACGGTGCCCAAAATTGATCCACTCCCAATCCACACTCAACAATGAGTGGAATGGATCATTGGTAGAATAGTACCCAACTAGGAGTCGGGGTCGATTTTCTCAGGGAGATAAAAATGGGTGTTGGAG
>AWOL01S0004927.1:0-26215 GCA_000715115.1 Nicotiana otophora | reverse complement strand
GGGGGTCATGTTCTTCTACGCGAATGCGACCATTGGGTCGCGAACGCGAAGGCTTGGGGGGAGCTGCCTTACGTGAACGTGAAGGCCTTAGGCTGTTGTGCATCGTGATCGCGACATGCCTCTCGCGAACGCGATGAAGGCATGTCCAGTGTTTTAAAGCAGACTTCAAAGACGGGATTTGTTCAAAATTTCACATTTTCTTCACTTGAACTCAACCTTGGGCGATTTTTGAAGTGGGAATTCAAAACCAAATCATAGGATCGTGTTCTTAAACTCATTCCTTTCAATTTCCATCAACACCCACTATATTTCTTGGCCTAAAGCTTGTTCTTTAAGGGTAGAAACTAGGGATTTTAGGAGAATTGGGGATTTTTTAAATTTGGGAATCTAGACCTTGATTTGGGGTCGGATTCTGGAACTAATGACATATTCGGGCTTAGGGGTGAATGGGTAAACGGAGTTTGGTCCGAACCTCGAGTTTGGACCAAGCGGGCACGTGATCGATTTTTGACTTTTTTGAGAAATCTTGAGAAATCTGTAATTATTCATTAAAGTTGATTCCTTTAGCGATAATTGATGGTATTAAGCTATTTATGACTAGATACAAGTGAGTTGGAGGTGCATTCTAAGGGAAAAGCGGTACCTGAGCAGTGAGTGGCATGCGAATCGAGGTAAGTGTCGTGTCTAACTTTGGCTTGAGAGAATAGGTATTATGTATTTATTTGCTACATGTTTGGTTGTTAAATACGATGTATAGGTGAGGTGACGAGCATCTATGCCCCGTTGTCGAGTCATAGCATGCGAGTGAAATTCTATTCTTTTCTCTTTTATTGCCTTAAATTCTACTATCCATGCTTAGCGGGTTTCACTGAGATTTGGTAACTTTCGAATATTGATTCAAGGTTGAGGTTACATTGTGCTATTGATTATAGGTAACATACTGGTTTCTTTGTGATACTCCTATCTATCCATTGTTATTGATTCTGTGATTTGTGAGGAGGAGTGTAAAGCACGAAGGGTGATGCCGTGCATGCATTATTTATATTGTGAGGAGGAGTGTAAAGCACTAAGGGTGATGCCGTGCCGTGATATGTGAGTGTTAATGCATGAAGGGTGATGTCGTGCCATGATTTATGAGTGATAAAGCACGAAGGGTGATGTCGTACATATTATGAGAGGTTTAATGCACGAAGGGTGATGCCGTGCCGTTCTATTTATTTATTTGGTGAGGTTGAGAGTAAAACCACGAAGGGTGATGTCGTGCAGTTTTCCTTTGCTGTTTTATTTGCTCAATTCGTTTAAGGATTTTCGGTTTAATTCTATCTTTTCATTATTCTCACTCTTTATATTGTATTCCCCCATGGTATGTCTCCTTCCCATTATTTCTGCATTATTTTTTTTTTACTATTGTTGCCACTAGCATGATTATACTGTTCAGGTTATATGTGAGTGTCTTGTCCTAGCCTCGTCACTACTTCGCCAAGGTTAGGCTCGACACTTACCAGTATATGGGGTCGGTTATACTGATGTTGCACTTTGCACTTTCTGTGCAGATTTTGGTACCGGCTCAGGTTGATCGAGATTTTGCTATTGGTCCGCTGTCCGGAGACTCAAGGTAGATCTGTCGGCGTTCACAGACCTTGAAGTCCCCGTCTGTCTTTTATGTCCTGCTGTTTCTTTCATTCAGACAGTTGTATTTTTTTCAGACTATTACTTGCAGTAAATTCTAGAATGCTCGTGAATTGTGACTCCAGATCCGGGTGGTAGTAATTAATACAGTTTTATAATATTTCGTACTTATTATATTTCATCTTAGTTAATTATTATTATTTACTGAATGGAAATAAGGAATTGGGTTAATGATTCTCTAACGTTGGCTTGCCTAGCAAGTGAAATGTTAGGCGCCATCACGGTCCCGTCGGTGGGAAATTTTGGGTCGTGACATATTCCGATTTAGTTTTTGTTAAAACTCGTATAAAAAATGCATATTAGTTGTTTTTAATGTGCTCTATGTTATTTAGTGTGCTAAGACAATTAGTAAAATAGAGAAATTATTATTAATTGTTAAAAATAAATATTAATTAGTTACTTTTTACTGTGGTATTTGCATTTACGTGATTGTTCTGTGATTAAATGTATTTGTTATTTTTATCTATTTTAGATTATTTATTTGCTAAAAGACTAGTAAAATAGATAAATTGTTATTTTAGTTCCCTATAATGATATCTTGTGGCCTAATGTAGTGCTCGTATTTGTAATCTAGTGCCAATTTAGCGTAGTAAAATGTAGTGCCCTTTAGCGTAGTATCCATGTAGTTATTGAAATTAATCATTTAAGTATCTCTTAAACCCAAAAATACGTCAAAAAAACTGATAGTTCAAACATAAACTCTCTCCAATTCTAGTCAACAAATGTAAGAAAAATAATATGAGAAAACAACAATATTTGTCAAACTAATTATTATTATATGAATATTTAATAATTAAACCTTGTATAGTTACGAAAACTTATTATTTAGTTTTATTATTGTCAAAAATAAGTGAGTAACAAACAAACATATAAAATAATAAAACTAAAAATAATAAACTAACATATACAATAATAAACTAACATGTAAAATAATAAACTAACATATAAAATAACAAACCTGTTGAGTGATAAATCAGAGAAATTTTCTCATCATGAATATAAGAATTCAGGATACCTTGGTACTACTGAGCCTCAAATATTGAGTCCGGAACCAAAATGTGAATATTTAATAATTAAATCCTATATAGTTATAAAAATAATTATTTAATTTTATTATAGTAAAAAATAGGTGAGTAACAAACAAACATATAAAATAATAAAAATAACATATAAAATAATAAAACTAACAAATTAAAGTAACATATAAAATATAAAATTTTAATATTGATAATATATCAACATAATTAACAATATAGTAAAAATATCGAATAAAATTTATTATTAAAGGTTTTGCAATATATTTAAGCAATGAAAAAGAAAAATAATGTAATTAATATTGTTCAATTTACAGTAGTCGTCATGGAGGTTCTGCCTTTGCATCCCGGACCTGCCTCGCTAGAGCTACTATTTCTACAGGCCGAGCATAGGTCTTCCTACATATGGGAGGGACAGTTATTGGCCCATACATTCTGCGCCAAAAGAGTAGACGATATGTGGGACTTTCTTAGGGCCCACCATCTCCATCCCCGTATAGTCAGACGCCTTCAGGATACGGGTTTTTATAGGATTCTTGAGATCGGTCGGCTGCAGCTGGATTGGTCATTGATCACGGCTTTTATGGAGCGGTGGCGACCGGAGATGCACACATTCCATTTGCCCATTGGCGAGGACACTATCACATTTCAGGACATGGAGGTTTTGTATGGGCTGCCGGTTGATGGACATCATGCTGCTTTGCCGCATTCCATCAGAGAGTATACGGGTTTGCAGTACCTGGAGATGTTGCAGCGTCTCACCGGTTTCCAGCCAGCAGATGAGGATGCATTGGTTGGGGCTAGTCGTCTGCAGTTGACGCACGTCCGGCTGCATCTGGAGGCGATACATGCTGACATTACGAATGATACACCAGAGCTTCATATTAACCGGTACACGAGGTTGCTGCTGCTGCTTATGTTTGGAGGGATATTGTTCCCGAACACTTCGGGAAACCTAGTTAGCTTCAGATTTCTTCATCATCCTGAGCGGCTAGACGATTTACATGACTACAGCTGGGGTGCTGCTGTTCTAAGTTACTTGTACAGGTAGATGTGCCGGGTGAGCATGGGCACCCAGCGAGACGTTGCCGGATTTTTGCCACTGCTGCAGGTGAAAACATAGTCAAATACTCTCTTCATTATAACATACCTAGTAAAGATATACCTTAAATTTTGCGTTCACATTGTATATTAGGTTTGGGCATGGGAGCGGTTCCTGCAGTTGCAGCCACCTCTACCGCCCTTCGTTCCGGATGCACCACCTTTGTTTCTCCCTTTAGCTAGGAGGTGGGTTGATAAGCGAGGATATGGACGCGAGTACAAGGCTCGACATAATCTCCCATATTGCAGGGATTTGTTGGATTTACTGGAGGGCGCACAGGTAAATGTATACTTAAGTTTACTTGGCCTGGCTTTATATGTGTTGCGTATACTTACGGTTCTTATTTTTACTTAATAGTTCATTTGGAGGCCATACAACGACGAGCTAGTAGCTGGTTTGCCCGATTATTGCTTGACCGGCTGAATTATGTGGAGCTCTTCCATCCCGTTAATGTGTCTCGATATTGTCGAGCATCATGCCACCGAGCGAGTCCTTAGCTAGTTTGGTCGACCCCAGCTTGTACCTCCACCGCCCACTTGGCATATGACATATTACCAGCGAGATGATCGTTCCAGGGTGGACCAGACATATATGGCATGGCTAGAGGCGCAGATCGATACTTGAGACCAGCGGCATGACCTGATTTCGCCCTCCCTCCACCTGACCGGGCAGATGGTGAGCATGAGTATATGGGCTAGTACCGCAGCGTTACCCGACTTTTCGTCGGGAATCCCGTTCATCGTGCTAGCGGTGCATTCCATACATCGGGAGGCACGAGGCACTGGTATGTTATTTGGTATACTTACTTATAACGTTAGCCTAGCATTCCGTAATTACTATTTTACATGTTGTGCAGGCTATTGGCCTACATCTGTTCTACCAGTTGGGACTGCAGATGCGGCAGCATACCAGCGAGGGAGCAGCCGCTTTGCACGAGTATGGCCGGCAGGTTACATATCTAGCTTCCCGAACATTGAGGCGAGCCCGAGATGATGAGCGCTTAGGATACGAGGCTAATTATGTGGTGCCAGAGAAGTACCATCGTGGGCCAGGAGTGGAGCTGGAATGTGGCAGGCGTGCCCAGAGAGGTAGGTGTCCTACAAGGTCGTGGGGGTCGGCGAGAAGGTGGTCCCCAGCAAGGGGGCGTTGAGGAACCTGTTGAGGATGTTGGAGTTGATCAGTCGGGTGACCACCATGAGCCAGACCATGATCCTAGTGATATGCTGTCATTCAGCCTTTAGCTTACTCCTGGAACTTCGCAGGTGACCCCGTCAGTTCCATTGTTGATCGCGGGCACGACCATTACGCGACAGGAATGGGATCAGTATATTTATGGTCCTCTAGAGCCATCGACGGTTGCTGATGATCGCCCGACATGAGACGTGGATAGTGTGCGCCGACTGAGTTATAGCTCATCATCGAGGGATGCTGAGGATCTTTCACAGGCACAGGTTTGTTTGTATTACTATTATTTATATTTGCTTTTATCTCATTGATTAGTCATATATATCTAATGCCTTCTTTTTAAGGCACCATCCTCGCCCATCACGGAGGCTACTTTGTGTGATACTGACATGGCTGAGACGGATGATTATATTCAAGAGCCCGCCGAGACCATGGTAAGACAATTTAAATTTTTGTGACTTAACACGTACTTTACTAATATATATTTTATATACTAAAATATCTTATTATTCTGTAGGTTACTGCTGGACTGACGGCCCCTTCTACCGAGCCTGCCAGCCCTATTGACGATCATGCTACAACACATCCTCCGATAAAGAGGCGACGTGATGAGGATGATCCTGATATTGTAGTCGGGCGGGATGGGATGCACCTCAGGCAAACGACTGCTTTAAAGCATATCAGATGTGGGACACATTGACGTTTTTTGATTTTATGTACATATGACATTCAGTAAATAATAGCAACAATTTTTATTGTTTACATTATATGTGCATTATGTTTTTATTTATCGGGTTCGTTATTATTTTAATACTACAACACAAACACAAACATTGCAACTTAACATAATTTATTGGTACAACTAATGAAAATACATGATACGGAAAACATAAATATAAAATACTACACTCAACACATACATGTGTTTGTTTAGTCACTATCGCCCATTATCCTCTGTTTCAACCACTTAAATTTCTCTTCCAATCTATTTTTTTTCTTCTTCCGTCGCTTTTAGTTTCTCCTGCACTGCCGCAATCTGTTGTTGCATTTTAAAGATCTGGAGTTCGTATTCACCTGTCATATTCCAAACATACTGCAAACATGATTTGTAGTATTCCTGGTTAATGGGTTCATCATATCATTCTTCAAATCTACATTGATTTCCGTCCTACCAATGGGGATTATAACACAACACTATTAGTTAACATTTTATATAAAAAAATATTAACAAACATTTTTTAACAATAACTTACAAGTTGTTGACATATCCAGTGTTTGCGCCCAACATTACTATTGGACCAACATGGCTTCAAAATCACACATTTTCCACAATAACACCTTGGTACGACATTGCGTCCAGACATTTATTAATGCAAGAAAAATAAAACATTTATGGAAAGGTTTTCTATTTGTTATGGTTAAGCGCAGATAATAACTAAAATGCGCTAGTTATTTATAGGCAACATAAAACACATAACGTGGTATTTCACCGCGCTATATTTTGCATGATAATGATTCTTTAGGGTAAAATAAAGCTTTTTCAGAAGATAGCTTTTGCAGAACAACAATCTTTTCAGCTCGACAAGACAAAACACATAACGTGGTATTTCACCGCGCAAAACAACTTAACGAATAAATATTTCAGAAGACTTGAGAGAATATTTATGAATGGATTTTTACAAAATCCTTAACCTCTTTAAATAAGGCAAAAACCAGTCTGAGGGTACAATTGTTTGAGGTATAATGCCTTAAATATGGGCGTTATACCCAGTTGAATTATTGTTATGTCAGTTAAGCCGAAAAGAATTATTGGTGGGCCCATATAAAATATCACTACTAGAAAACATGCTTTTTTTCGTCCATGTGGTGGTATAAGGTCTGGGTATTAAAATGCATGCGGTGAGATAAGGGTGGCTTGATACGTGTGGCTAGTAAGGGAAAACTACTAGAAGTCATACGGTGTGATAAGGATGGCTAAAACACGGGATGCTATTTCGAAAAAAATATTTTCTTTAAAATAAATTGTGAAGGCTCCCGCGGTGAGATAAGGAAATGCGATATTGTGAATTTATTTATGATTTGGGACTATGAAGAGGTACTTCGGGAGTGCCCTTGTTGATATTGATTTATGGCCGCAGTTGCCTTTGATTATTATTGTGATTTTCTTAAAGTTGAAAAGAATTCTGTTTTGTTTCCACGAGGTATTTGTTTGCCATTATTTGATATAATTAAATGTGACATACTACTTGATTCATTTCCATTGTCATTTTATCTTATAATATTATTTAAACATTTTACTATGCCATTACTTATTCTCTAGTAGGGCCTGACCTTACCTCGTCACTACTCTACCGAGGTTAGGATTGGTACTTACTGGGAACCGCTATGGTGTACTCATACTACGCTTCTGCACATCTTTTTGTGTAGATTCAGGTGCATCTTATCAGACCACGCATCAGTAAACTAGCTGTACGAGGAGACTTCGAGGTATATCTGTCAGCGTCCGCAGACTCCGGAGTCCCCTTCTATCTTACAATGTTGTCTTCCTTATTTGCTTTAGACTCTGATGTATAGAGACATAGAGAATACATTCTTAGAAACTTGTGACTTATTTTTACCGGGTTTTGGGAGTTGAAATTGTTTGAATTGTAGTTTATTTATTTCAGATATTTATTATTATTCCGCATTGATAGGCTTACCTAGCCTTAGAGACTAGGTGCCATCACGACATCCTACAGAGGGAATTTGGGATCGTGACAAGTTGGTATCAGAGCTCTAGGTTCATAGGTATTATGAGTCACAAGCAGGTTTAGTATAGTCTTGTGGATCGGTACAGAGACGTCTGTACTTATCTTCGGGAGGCTATGGAACTGTTTGGAAAATATTTATTTATTTGATTCCTTATCGTGCGGCATTGATTTAGCTTGAAACATATATCTCATATTCCTTTGTATCCACTTGTGTATGACATTGCGCACTCGGTATCAGTTGTGCATTGACGATTCGTGATGACGCAGATGGACTACGAGGGAGCCAGAGATGCTCAAACATTGCCTTAACGTGTGGTTCCGACTGAAGATGCGGGCGTATTGAGAGATCACCTAGTGAATCATGTGCGGGGTGCAACGGACATTGGCGTGTGGTTGATTTATAGCTGTGAAGGTTATTATTGTGGATCATCGGATGTTACGACTTATGACTTCACGCCGTCCACTGTCAATGGGTGGATTGCGGGGTCACGTATTATATCCATTTTGGGCCTGAAATGTATATATGCGGTACTGAAAGGTTCCCTAAAATTTACAGATGTTTAAGGCCTGAGATTTTGTAGAGGATAAGGTTGGGACTTGCGGTATGTCCGCCTCCTTAATAATCCTATACTTTAATACCAAAGGAGTTATAGAAACAACTCTAATTTTGTAGAAGGTCTACTCAACGTGGACGTCACTGTTGCGGAATTTAGGGTGCTTCGGAGAAAGTACACTTGTTGACGAGAGTCTGGACTATGTGGTTCGTGACAAGATTTGTCTGTATGGAGCTCTACTTTTGTGATCGTTATGTATAAATAGGTATAAGGGTTACCCCAAAGAAGAATCGAAGAGTATGTTAAGAAATGGGTCAGTTCAACAGTGTTGAGTCAGCATAACAAAAGAAGAAATTTTCCTTGGGAGAGATAATTCTCCACTGGTATTCGTGGCAAGCCTATGAAGAGGGCAGACCAGCCAATGCAACACTGCCCACTTGGCTCAGTTCTCAGAAATGCTTTTGAAAGAGTTTGTTTCCCGAACTCTCCGTAATGCGTGGCGCATAGGGTTTGAACGATTGCGTTAGGTCACCGTTGACGGTGTCATAAAATGCCATCAAGTTCAATAACTAGCCCGTCATACTCCTACTTTGCTTCCTACAGCCAGAGAGCGAGTCCACGGACTCATTAAAGGACTCAATTATGATCGTAAAGTTTTGTACGATTCGGGAGCTACAAGCTGATTCTTCATTTCTGCTAGTTGTACAAATTGCCAAGATATTAGAATGTGTTCGGGGTGAGAAAAAAAAGGAAACTAAGGAGACCAAGACGTCTCGAGGTTCTGGGGGATTCAGTGGATTCTAGTCTGCAAGTATAAATCATTATGGCGGGGGCTCGGGCAGTTGGCCAGCCCAGTCCGCACATCGTATTACTCGGGGTGCTCCAGTAAGTTCTTTTAATGCACCACCGACATGAGTTCCTACAATGGTTATTCCAGTTATCTGGCTCAGACTCAATATGAGAAGCCGAACCCCGCAAAGGGGTTGTTATGAATACGGTGATACTAGGCACATCATGAGAAAATTGTCCCAAACTTGGGAGAGACTTATTTCATCAAAGCACTCAGGCTACGTGGGGTATGGCGGAGGTCGCTACATCAGTTGGTGTCGTTACAAGTACGACCTTGATATAATATAAAGGAATAATTTCCTTAACTAGATTCGATTCTGAGTATCGAGATGAGTCCTCCTATTGTGCTCCATTTATGAGTGAGTTTCATAATTCTATAATCTACTTATCTGTTTACTCCTTATGGGGAGATTCCATGGAGATAACTACGCCTATCATTCCACGTTGGTCACTAATAAGACCTGTGAGGCTAAATGTGGCTTTTTGTTACTTATTTCGGTAAGTTTTGATGTAATTTACAGATAATTAATTACAAATTGTGAATTATATGCCCTACCGGTGTGGGATTCATTATGTGTTGTGATTTTATTTAACTGAAATTATTTAGAAGGAGAAAATGAAAAGTTTCGATTGGTACGATGTGCATATTACTTGTGATTCAGAATTGAGGACGAGATCCTCGCATTTTAATATAAACTGATATGTTTAAACTGGGCTACGAGCTGCGGTGGAAGTTATATAAGGACGAGTCCTTGTGAGAAAAATTCTTGTGTTTAAGTTCTCCCTTGTGAATTTTAATTTGTACTATAGTACTAATAGGGAGTCATGCCTGTTAGGCTTATTTGAAAATTCTATATGAAATTCTCTGTGCATACTTGCCAATTTTGTGTTGTAATTATTGAGTTTTAACCTAGGAGGTAGGTTCCCGCCCAGGTGACGTTAAATGTGACTCATTAATTCGGGTAAATAATTATGAGGTCTTCATTCCTCGTATCTCGTTATCAGTATTGTGAAGGTTTGAAACGTGATTTTTGTTAACATCAAGTTAATTGACGATTTTGTAATTGATTATGAACAACTATTAAGACCAGATTGACCCAGAAGGGTGCTCCGTTCATATGGACCAAGGAATGTGAGGAGAGCTTCCAAAAGATCAAGATAGCTTTGACTACAGCCTCAATGTTGGTATTACCTACAGGTTCAGGGTCTTATATTGTGCATTGTGATGCGTCACGTATTGACCTCGGCGCAGTGTTGATGCAAGACGGTAGAGTAATTGCCTATGCGTCCAGAAAGCTAAAGGTGCATGAGAAGAATTATCTTGTACACAACCTTGCGTTAGCAACTATTGTTCATGCCTTAAAGATTTGGCGGCATTATTTGTACGGTGTCCATTGCGAGGTCTACACCGATCACCGAAGTCTACAACATTTGTTTAAATAGAAGGATCTTAATTTGCGGCAACGGAGATGGTTGGAGTTGCTTAAGTATTATGATATCACCATTATCTATCATCTTGGGAAGGCCAATGTAGTGGCCGATGCCTTGAGTCGTAAGGCGGAGAGTTTGGGCAGCTTAGAATATTTACCGGTAGCCGGGAGGCCTTTAGCCTTGGATGTTCAGGCCTTGGCAAACCAGTTTGTTAGACTGAATGTTTCCGAGCCAAGCCGAGTTTTGGCTTGTGTGGTTTCTCAGTCTTCTCTTTATGATTGTATCAGGGAACGTCAGTATGATGACCCTTATCTGCTTGTCCTTAAGGACACAGTTCAGCACGATGATGCCAAGGAAGTTACTATTGGAGATGAAGATGTATTACGGATGCAGGGCAGGCTATGTGTGCCAAATGTAGATGGTTGGCGTGACTTGATTTTCCAGGAGGCTCACAGTTCGCGGTACTCCATTCATCCGGGTGCTGCAAAGATGTATCAAGACTTGAGACAACACTATTGGTGGAGGCGGATGAAGAAAGACATAGTGGAATATGTAGCTCGATGCCTAAATTGTCAGTAGGTGAAATATGAGCATCAACGACCGGGTGGGTTGCTTCAGAAGTTGGAAATTTCAGAATGGAAATGGGTGCGGATCACTATGAATTTTGTTGTTGGGCTCCCACGGACTCAGAGGAAGTTCGATGCAGTTTGGGTGATTGTGGATAGATTGACCAAGTCAGCTCATTTCATTCCTGGATATATTCGCGAGATTGTCCTTAAGGAGGTACCTCGGGAGTGCCCTTGTTGATATTGATTTATGGCCGCAGTTGCCTTTGATTATTGTTGTGATTTTCTTAAAGTTGAAAATAATTATGTTTGGTTTCCACGAGGTATTTATTTTCCATTATTTGATGTAATTAAATGTGACATACTACTTGAATCATTTCCATTGTCATTTTATCTTATAATATTGTTTAAATATTTTACCATGCCATTATTTATTCTTCAGTAGGGCCTGACCTGACCTCGTCACTACTCTACCGAGGTTAGGCTTGGCACTTACTGGGTACCGCTGTGGTGTACTCATACTACGCATCTGCACATCTTTTTGTGCAGATCCAGGTACATCTTGTCAGACAATGCATTAGTAAACTAGCTGTACGAGGAGACTTCGAGGTATATCTGCCAGTATCCGCAGACTCCGTAGTCCCCTTCTATCTTACAATGTTGTCTTCCTTATTTGCTTTAGACTCTGATGTATAGAGACATAGAGAATAAATTCTTAGAATTTTGTGACTTATTTCTACCAGGTTTTGGGAGTTGAAATTGTTTTAATTGTAGTTTATTTATTTCAGATATTTATTATTATTCAGCATTGATAGGCTTACCTAGTCTTAGAGACTAGGCGCTATCACAACATTCTACGGAGGGAATTTGGGGTCGTGACAAGTTGGTATCAGAGCTCTAGGTTCATAGGTGTTATGAGTCACAAGCACATTTAGTAGAATCTTGTGAATCGGTACGGAGACGTCTATACTTATCTTCGGGAGGCTATGGAACTGTTAGGAAAATATTCACTTCTTTGATTCCTTATCGTGCGGCATTGATTTAGCTTGAAACATATATCTCATATTCCTTTGTATCCACTCGTGTATGATATTGCGCACTCGGTATTAGTTGTGCGACGACGGTTCGTGATGCCATAGATGGACTATAAGAGAGCCAGAGATGCTCAAACATTGCCTTAACGTGTGGTTCCGGCTGAACATACGGGCGTATTGAGAGATCACCTAGTGAATCATGTGCGGGGTGCAATGGACAATGGCGTCTGGTTGATTTATACGAGCTGTGAAGGTTATTATAGTGGATCATCGGACATTGTGACCTATGACTTCACGCCGTCCACTATTAATGGGTGGATTGCGGGGTCATGTATTATATCAGTTTTGGGCCTGAAATGTATATATGTGGTACTGAAAGGTTCCCTAAAGTTTACACATGTTTAAGGCCTGAGATTTTGTACAGGATAAGGTTGGGACTTGCGGTATGCCCACCTCCTTAATAATCCTATAATTCAATACCAAAGGAGTTATAGAAATAACTCTAAATTTGTAGAAGGTCTACTCAGCGTAGACATCACTGTTGTGGATTTTGGGGTGCTTTGGAGGAAGTACACTTGTTGACGGGAGTCTGGACTATGTGGTTCGTGACAAGATTTGTCTATATGGATCTCTACTTTTGTGATCGTTAAGTATAAATAGGGGTAAGGGTTACCCCAAAGAATAACCGAAGAGTATGTTAAGAAATGGGTCAGCTCAACAGTGTTGAGTCAGCATAACAAAAGAAGAAATTTGCCTTGAGAGATAATTCTACACATGTGTTCGTGGCAAGCCTATGAAGAGGGCAGACCAGCTAATGCAACATCGCCCACTTGGATCAGTTCTCAGAAATGCTTTTGAAAGAGTTTGTTTCCCGGACTCTCCGTAATGTGTGGCATATAGGGTTTGAATGGTTGCGTCAGGTCACCATTGACGGTGTCAGAATATGCTATCAACTTCAATAACTTAGCCCGTCATACTCCTACTTTTCTTCCTACATCCATAAGGCAAGTCCACAGACTCATTAAAGGACTCAATTATGATTGTAAAATTTTGTACGACTCGGGAGCTACAAGCTGATACTTCATTTCTGCTAGTTGTACAAATTGCCAAGATATTAGAATGTGTTCGGGGTGAGGAAAAAAGGAAACTAAGGAGGCCAAGACGTCTCGAGGTTCTGGGGGATTCAGTGGATTCTAGTCTGCAAGTATAAATCATTATGGCGGGGGCTCGGGCAGTCGGCCAGCCCAGTCCGCACATCGTATTACTCGGGGTGCTCCAGTAAGTTCTTTTAATGCACCACCGACATGAGTTCCTACAATGGTTATTCCACTTATCTGGCTCAGACTCAATATGAGAAGCCTAACCCCGCAAAGGGGTTGTTATGAATACGGTGATACTAGGCACATCATGAGAAAATTTTCCCAAACTTGGGAGAGACTTATTTCATCAAAGCACTCAGGCTACATGCCTTATTGCAGTTACTACACCACCCACACGACCAGTTAGGGGTGGAGGACAGACGGGAAGAAGGCGTCCTAGAGGTGAAGACCTAGCCGTTGATATATGTGATGATCCAAAATGTTATCTTTAAATTTAATAAGTAATTATGTGTTCTAAAACCTTGAAAAGCACCATTTATCATTCCTCGACTTGCGTGCGCAGTCCATACAATTTTTCGAAAAGTTTTTATGTGAAAAATAGATTAAAATGTGAAATAGAGCTTTCAAAACTTAACGTAGTTGACTTTAGTCAACATTTTGAGCAAATGGAATCGGATCAGCATTTTGACAAATTCGGTAGGTCCGTATCGTGATTTGGGACTTGGGTGTATGCCCGAAATCGAATTCCGAGGTCCCTATCTCGAGATATAAAATTTTGATAAAAAATTAAAAGCTTGAAAGCTTAATGATTTTTAAGAAATGACTAATGTTGGATTTATTGACCTCGGGTCCTTATTTTGGTTCCGGAGCCCGGTATAGGTCCACTATAATATTTAGGACTTGTCTGCTGAATTTGGTGTGAATCAGAGTTAATTGGACGTGATTCGGACGTCCGGCTGTAAAAATATAAGTTTTAAAGTTTTCTTGAAAATTTCCTTTGATTTGCTGTCCGATTCGTAGTTCTAGGTATTATTTTGGCGATTTGATTGCGCGAGCAAGTTCGTATATTGTTTTAAAACTTGTGTGCATGTTTGGTTTGGAGCCTTGAGGGCTCGGGTGAGTTTCGGATATACTACGGGATGATTTTGGACTTAGGAAATCTGGTTTTCTGCAGACTTTGGGCTTCTGGTATTTCCTTCATCGCGTTCGCGAATGTACTCTCGCGAACGCGAAGAGCAAACTGAGCTGGCTGAATTTTCCTTCTTTGCGAATGCGAAGATTGGACCACGAACGCGAAGCTATGGGGACTTTAACCTTCGCGAATGCGACCAGCTCAACGCGAATGCGAAGCTTTAGAGGCCTGGGGGAGGGGTTAGTTGTCTTTATACGCGAATGCGAGCACTGGCACGCGAATGCGAAGGCCAGGGGGGAAAATGCCTTCGTGAACGCGAAGGAGGACTCGCGAAAGTGAAAGCCACGGGCTGATACTCATCGCGAACGCGACAGGCCCTTCGCGAATGCGAAGAAGGCCTGATCCCTGTGAGTTAAAACAAAACTAAAACGGGATTTTTCCCATTTTTCACAAGCCCTCAATTATAACTCGGCTTAGGGGCGATTTCAAAGGAGTTTTTCACTATTTCGAAATGGGTAAGTATTCTTTATCATATAGTGATTGTATTTCATAAATCTAAGCCTATATTCATCATTTATTTCGGATTTAGATGGAAGAAATTGGAATTTTTGTAAAACGTTTCAAAAAAGAAAAATTTAGATTTGAAGGTCCATTTGACGTCGGAATTGGATAATTTCTATATGGTTGGAGTCGTCTCGGAATGGGTGTTCGAATTTTGTAAGTTTTTCTGAGATTTGAGACATGGGTCCCACTGTCGAATATTTTAATAAATTTTGGATTTTTATCCGAAAAATTTATAAATTCATATGGAATTAATTCCTATGATTCGTATTGAGTATATTGAATTGTTTGTGAATAGATTTAAAGCTTTCGGAGATAAATTTAAAAGGAAAAGTTGTGGTTGAATAATTGATTGGAATTTGCAAAGCGAGGTAAGTGCCGTGGTTAACCTTGACATAAGGAAATAGAAACCTTAAATTATTTGTTATGTGAATTGCATGTGAACGATGTATAGGCGAGGTGACGAGTGTCTATACGTCGTCAAATTAATTGTTTGCCTGCTTACTTGAAAAATCAAAAATTATTTTAAATCATGAATTAATTATTATAATAATTGTTTCTCTTCTATTCTTTTTCAAATATTAATTCTTAAATTCCTGCATTAATTGTTACATGCTATTTGAATTATGTGCCTTAATTGTTATTTGACATTCAGTATATTAAATATTAAACTGCATATTTTCTCTCTGATTTCCATAATAATTTGCTATTTTCCTTTGTTTGTTTCATAATTATTGTATGCTCGTTGTCTTATAGTTTTATATTAATTGTCACATTTATTAGGGAAATTTCTTCTATAAGAATTGGCAAATGAATATGTTGGAGGAGAGGGTTGCACGCCGCAACAGAATTAATTATACTAAATATATTGGAGGATCGGGTTGCATGCCGCAACAGACTTATTAAAAGTCCATATTGGAGGATCGGGTTGCACGCCGCAACAGACTTGATTAAAAAGAATATATTGGAGGAGTGGGTTGCACGCCACAATAGAACTGAATGTGAATATATTGTGAGAGTGGGTTGCACGCTGCAACAGAACCGAATGTGAATACATTGTGAGAGCGGGTTGCACGCTGCAACAGAATTGAATGTGAATATATTGTGAGAGCGGGTTGCACGATGCAACAGAATTGATGGAAATGATAATTGGTTATGACTGCTGAGTTGGCTTCAATTATTATAAATGAGTTACCTGATTTATTTCTATTATTGTTGTTGTTACTAATATTGCCTACAGGTAATGTAAGTGACCCGCCTTAGCCTCGTCACTACTTTGTCGAGGTTAGGCTCAGCACTTACCAGTGCATGGGTTCAGTTGTACTGGTACTACACTCTGCACTTCTTGTGCAGATTTTGGAGTTGGTCCCAGCGGCGTACCATAGACTTGCTCGGATTTCAGCTATCAGAGGAGACTTGAGGTATAACTGCATGGCATCCGCAGTTCTGAAGTCTCCTTCTATTTTACTTCAGCTTTGTGCTTATTTTCAGACAACTTTATTTTATTCAGACCTTTATTTGTATTTATTCTAGAATCTCGTGCACTTGTGACACCAATTCTGGGATGGTATTTAGACACCATTGCATTTATGGATTATTTTACTATATTTCAAACTTTGCTTCCTCTTTTGTTTTCTTGATTATTAATAATGTAAATATTGCTTAAAAATTAGTTAATATTATTCTAACATTGACTTGCCTAACAAGTGAAATGTTAGGTACCATCACGGTCTGAAGGTGGGAATTTCGGGTCGTGACAGTTGGTATCACAGCACTAGGTTACATAGGTCTCACGAGTCACGAGCAAGCTTAGTAGAGTCTGAAAGATCGGTACGGAGACGTCTGTACTTATCTCTCAGAGGCTATGAAGTTTAGGAACAATATCACTTCTTTCTTATTCTGTTATGCGATTTTATTCTATCATTGATGATTGAACCGTTATACTCTTATTCTCTCGCAGATAGTAAAAACACGTAATACCTCTAACGATGGATAGGGACTAGAACCCCCGGTGGAAACTATGGCCAGGGGTAGAGGTCGAGGTCGAGGTCGTGCTAGAGGCCGAGGCAAGGCTGAGGTAGATCTCAGTCCAGAGCTCGAGCAGCTGCACATATTGAAGAACTTCAGGTGGACCTTAAGGAGAAGGTTCCAGTTCAGAATGTACCAGTTGGACCAGTTCAGGTCCCGGAAGGATTCATAGCCACTCCAGTACTTCAGGATGCTCTAGTCCGTTTGGTAAGTCTTATGGAGGGCGTGGCCCAGAATGGTACATTTCCAGTGGCACCAGCCATCTCACAGGCTGGGGGAGGAGCACAAACTCCCACTACTCCCGCTCCGGAGCAGATGGCTCCCTAGAATCAGGCTCCAGCAGCCCCACCAGTTGGGGTAGTTCAGCCAGTTGTTGCGGCACAGATCGGTGATAGGCCCGCCATGTCTCTTGAGGCCTTATTGAGACTGGATAAGTTTACCAAGCTCTTTCCAGTTCACTTCAGTAGTACAACTTCTGAGGACCCACATGATTATCTTGAACGCTACTATGAGGTGATACTACACATGGGTATAGTTGAGACCAATGGGGTTGATTTTGCTATATTTTCGATGACGGGTTCCGCCAACAGGTGGTGAAGAGATTACACATTGACCCAACCAGTCGGATCGCCTGCACTTACATGGGAGAAGTTCTCTCAGCTATTTTTGGAAAAGTTCCTCCTTATCACATTGAAAGGAATTCTGCAAGCAATTTGAGCGTCTACAGCAGGGAAGTATGACTGTTACTCAGTATGAGTCCCGTTTTGTGGATTTGGCTCGTCATGCTCTCTTTTTACTACCTACGGAGGGAGAAAGAGTGAGGAGTTTTATTGAGGGACTCACTCACCCTATCAGACTTTAGATGGCTAAGGAGATCGGAAGTGAGATTTCTTTTCAGACGACAGCTAATGTCGCAATAAGGATCGACATGGTTCTTGCAAAGGAGAGAGGGAAGAGGTCCGACAAGAGACCTTGTCAGTTCGGTAGTTTTAGTGGTGCCTCGTCTGGAGGCAGAGGTAATTTTGTTAGGGGTCATCCTTCCAGACCGTTTCATTCAGCACTTCATGCATCTCCCGGTGCTTCAGGGAGTCACGGTACTATTATGCCTTACTCTGGTCAGCCAGCATTTAGTGCACATTCAGCTCCTATCAGTGCACCACCACTCCAGAGTTACTACAGTGGTTATCCGGCCCTTTGGGTCAGCTTCAGCTTCAGCAACCATGGCATCAGGATGGGTGCTATGAGTGTGGGAACATTGGTCACATCAGGAGGTATTGCCCTAGATTGGCGAGTAACAGATCTCGACAAGATTCTCGTGCCATCATACTGGAACTGGTTGCTTCACCGCCTGCTCAGCCACCTAGAGGTGAGGGTCAGACAGCTAGAGGTGGAGGTCAGGCCATTAGAGGGGTAGGTCAGACCATTAGAGGTGGAGGTCAGACCATTAGAGGTACAGGTCAGCCAGTCAAAGGCCGTCCCAGGGATGCAGTTCATAGTGGTGGGGCCCAGCCCCGATTTTATGCTTTTCCAGCTAGGCCTAAGGCCGAGTCATCTGATGCGGTGATCACAAGTATTATTCCAGTTTGCCATAGAGATTCTTCAGTTCTATTTGATTCAGGATCTACTTATTCATATGTGTCCTCCTATTTTGCTTCATATTTGGTTGTGCCTTGTGATTCTATGAGTGCTTTTGTATGTGTATCTACACCGGTGTGGGACTCTGTTGTAGTAGATCATGTTTATCGTTCGTGTGTGGTTACTATTGGTAATCTTGAGACTAGTTTGGATCTTCTACTTCTTGACATGGTAGATTTTGATGTCATATTGGGTATGGATTGGTTGTCCCCTTATCATGCTATATTGGATTGTCATGCCAAGACAATGACCCTAGCTATGCCGGGGTTACCTCTATTAGAGTGGAAAGGAACTCCTGGTCATTCTGCCAGCAGGGTTATTTCTTATATGAAAGCTCGGTGTATGGTAGAGAAAGGCTGTCTAGCCTATTTGGCGTATATTCGCGATCCCAGTTCGGATGTCCCTTCTATGGACTCAGTACCAGTTGTTCGTGAATTTCCAGAAGTATTTCCTGCAGATTTGCCAGGGATTCCACCCGACAGAGATATTGACTTATGTATTGATTTGGCTCCGGGCACTCAGCCCAATTCTATTCCACCATATCGTATGGCCCCACCGAAGTTGAAAGAATTGAAAGAGCAGCTACAAGACTTGCTTGATCAAGGATTCATTAGACCCAGTGTCTCGCCCTGGGGTGCACCAGTATTATTTGTGAAGAAGAAAGATGGATCTATGCAGATGTGTATAGATTATCAGCAGTTGAACAAGTCCACTATCAAAAACAAATATCCCCTGCCAAGAATTGATGACTTATTTGATCAGCTTTAGGGTGCCAAGGTATTTTCAAAGATCGATTTAAGGTCTGGCTACCATCAGTTGAAGATTAGGGCATCTGATATCCCTAAAACAGTTTTTTGAACTTGGTATGGGCATTATGAATTCCTAGTGATGTCATTTGGGTTGACAAATGCCCCAGCAGCATTTATGGCTTTGATGAATCGAGTGTTCAAGCCTTATTTGGATTCTTTTGTGGTTGTATTGATATCTTGATTTATTCCAGCAGTCGAGACGAACATGAGCAGCATCTTCGAAGTGTGCTTCACACCTTGATGAATAATCAGTTATATGCCAAGTTTGCAAAATGTGAGTTTTGGTTAGACTCAGTTGCCTTTTTGGGCATGTTGTATCGGCAGAAGGCATAAAGGTGGATCCTAAGAAGATTGAGGTTGTTCAGAATTGGCCAAGACCTACTTCAGTTATAGAGATTCGGAGTTTCCTGGGTTTAGCAGGTTATTATTGTCGGTTCGTGGAAAGGTTTTTATCTATAGCAAGTCCATTGACCAGATTGACCTAGAAAGGTGTCCCATTCAGATGGTCAGACGAGTGTGAGTTGAGCTTTCAGAAGCTCAAAATCGCTTTGACTACGACGCCAATGTTGGTATTACCTACAGGTTCAGGATCGTATACGGTATCTTGTGACACATCTCACATTAGGCTTGGTGCAGTATTAATGCAATATGGAAAGGTAATTACATATGTGTCGTGGCAGTTGAAAGTTCACGAGAAGAATTATCTTGTTCATGACTTAGAATTGGCAGCCATTGCTCATGCGCTGAAGATTTGGAGGCATTACCTGTACGGTGTCTCGTGTGAGGTATTTACATCATCGTAGCCTTCAGTATCTGTTCAAACAAAAGAATCTTAATTTGAGGCAGAGAAGATGGTTGGAGTTGTTGAAAGACTATGATATCACCATTTTGTATCACCCCGGAAAGGCCAATGTGGTGGCCGATGCTTTGAGTAGAAAGGTTGTGAGTATGGGCAGTCTTGCATATATTCCAGTTGGTGAGAGGCCATTAGCTGCAGATGTCCATACTTTGGCTAATCAGTTCGTGAGATTAGATGTTTCAGAACCTAGTCGGGTTCCAGCTTGCACAGTCGCTCGGTCTTCTTTATATGAGCGCATCAAAGAGATGTAGTATGATGATCCTCATTTACTTGTCCTTAAGGACACGGTGCGGCACGGTGATGACAAACATATTGTTGTGGGGGAAGATGGGGTTATGCGAATGCAGGGTCGTATTTGTGTGCCTAATGTGGATGGGCTTCGTGAATTAATTCTTGAAGAAGCACACAGTTCGAGGTATTCTATTCATCCAGGTACCGCCAAAATGTATCCAGATTTGCGGCAACATTATTGGTGGAGGAGAATGAAAAAGGATATAGTTGCATATGTAGCTCGGTGTCTGAATTGTCAGCAAGTTAAGTACGAGCATCAGAGACCTGGTGGTTCGCTTCAGAAGTTTGAAATTCCTGAGTGGAAGTGGGAGCGTATCACTATGGATTTTGTTGTTGGGATCCCACAGACTCAGAGAAAATTTGACGAAGTTTGGGTCATTGTGGACAGGTTGACCAAGTCAGCACAATTCATTCCAGTGGCAATTACCTATTCTTCAGAGAGGTTAGCTGAAATTTACATTTGTGAGATTGTCCGCCTTCACGGTGTGCCCGTGTCTATTATTTCATATCGAGGTACGCAATTTACCTCATATTTCTGGAGGGCTGTACAGTGTGAATTAGGCACGCGGGTAGAGTTGAGTACGGAATTTCATCCACAGACAGACGGATAGTTAGAGCGCACTATTCAAATATTGGAAGATATGCTTCGCGCTTGTGTTATAGACTTTAGAGGTTCTTGGGATCATTTCTTGCCACTTGCAGAGTTTGCTTATAATAATAGCTACCAGTCGAGCATTCAGAAGGCTCCATATGAGGCATTATACGGAAGGCGATGCCGATCACCAGTTGGTTGGTTTGAACCGGGAGAGGCTCGGTTGTTGGGTACCGATTTGGTACAGGATGCCTTGGATAAGGTCAAGATTATTCAGGATCGACTTCACACAGCTCAGTCTAGGCAAAATAGTTATGCCGACCGTAAAGTGTGTGATATTGCATTCATGGTTGGAGAAAGAATATTGCTCCGGGTTTCACCTATGAAAGGTGTAATGAGGTTCGGAAAGAAGGCCAAGTTGAGCCCTAGGTATATCGAACCCTTTGAAATTCTTGAAAGGGTAGGTAAAGTAGCCTACAGGCTTGCATTACCACCTAGTTTATCAGCGGTTCATCCGGTGTTCCATGTGTCTATGCTCCGAAAATATCATGGTGATCTGTCCCATGTGTTAGATTTCAGCTCGGTCCAATGGGACAAAGATTTGACTTACGAGGAGGAACCGGTGGCTATTCTAGCCCGGCAGGTCCGACAGTTGAGGTCTAAGAGTTATCCTTCAGTTCGGGTGCAATGGAGAGGTCAGCCGGTAGAGGCATCTACCTGGGAGTCCGAGTTGGACATGCGGAGTAACTTTCCACATCGTTTCTCCAACTCAGGTACTTTTTCTAACTTCGTTCGAGGACGGACGTTTGTTTTAGAGGTGGAGAATGTGATGACCCAAAATGTCATCTTTAAATTAATAAGTAATTCTGTGTTCTAAGACCTCAAAAAGCACAATTTATCATTCCTCGACTTGCGTGCGTAATTCGTACAATTTACTAAAAAGTTTTTATGTCAAAAATAGATTAAAATGTGAAATAGAGCTTTAAAAACTCAACTGAGTTGACTTTAGTCAACATTTTGAGCAAATGGACCCGGATCAGTGTTGTGACAATTTTGATAGGTCCGTATCGTGATTTGGGACTTGGGCGTATGCCCGAAATCGAATTTCAAGGTCCCTAGCTCGAGATATGGAATTTTGATGAAAAATTAAAAGCTTGAAAGCTTAATGATTTATAAGAAATTACTGATGTTGGATTTATCGACCTCGGGTCCGTATTTTGGTTTCGGAGCCCGGTATAGGTCCACTTTAATATTTTGGACTTTTCTGCCGAATTAGGTGTGAATCGGAGTTGATTTGACGTGATTCGAACGTCCGGTTGTAAAAATATAAGTTTTAATGTTTTGTTAAAAATTTCTTTTGATTTGGTGTCCGATTCATGGTTCTATGTGTTATTTTGGGGATTTGATTGCGCGAGCAAGTTCGTATAATATTTTAGAACTTGTGTGCATGTTTGGTTTGGAGCTCCGAGGGCTCGGGTGAGTTTCGGATAGGCTACGGGATGATTTCGGACTTAGGAAATCTGGTTTTCTGCAGACTTTGGACTTCTAGTATTTCCTTCATCGCGTTCGCGAATGTACTCTCGCGAACGCGAAGAGCAAACTGAGCTGGCCAAAGTTTCCTTCTTCACAAACGCAAAGCTATGGGGACTTTACCCTTCGCGAACGCAACCAGCTCAACGCGAACGCGAAGCTTTAGAGGCCTTGGGGAGGAGTCAGTTGTCTTTATACGCGAACGCGAGCACTGGCACGCGAACGCAAAGGCCAGGGGGGAAAAAGCCTTTGTGAACGCGAAGGAGGACTCCCGAACGCGAAAGCCACGGGCTGCTACTCATCGCGAACGCGACAGGCCCTTCACGAATGCGAAGAAGGCCTGACTTTTGTGACTTAAAACAGAACCAAAATGGGATTTTTTCCATTTTTCGCAAACCCTCAATTATAACTCGGCTTAGGGGCGATTTCAAAGGAGTTTTTCACGATTTCGAATTGGGTAAGTTTTCTTTATCATATAGTGATTGTATTTCATAAATCTAAGTCTATATGCATCATTTATTTCGGATTTAGATGGAAGAAATTGGATTCTTTGTAAAACTTTCCAAAAACGAAAAATTTAGATTTGAAGGTCCATTTGACATCGGAATTGGATAATTTCTGTATGGTTGGACTCATCTAGGAATGGATGTTCGGATTTTGTAGCTTGTTTCGAGATTTGAGACGTGGGTCCCACTATCGAATATTTTAATGAATTTCATATTTTTATCCGAAAGATTTGTAAATTCATATGGAATTAATTCCTATGATTCATATTGAGTATATTGAATTGTTTGTGAATAGATTTGAAGCTTGCAGAGACAATTTTAAAAGGAAAAGCTGTGGTTGAATAATTGATTGGAATTTGTAAAGCGAGGTAAGTGTCGTGGTTAACCTTGACTTGAGGAAATAGAACCCTTAAATCATTTGTTATGTGAATTGCATGTGAACGACGTATAGGCGAGGTGACGAGTGTCTAGTCCGAATGACCTCAAATTTTACACACAGGTCACAAATGACACTACGAACCTACAGCCACTTCAAGAAATCCATTCCATGCTCGATATCAAAAATTCCACTATCGGCTGAAATAGCCGAAAATCTAACTTTCGCCAATTCAAGCCTAAATCTACTACAAACCTACGAAACACATTCCGGACACACTCCTAAGCTCAAAATCACTCAACGGAGCTAACAGAGTCGACGGAATTCCATTTCGAATCCGTCTTCACACAATTCCGACTATAGTCCAATATCTAAGGCTTAAACTCAGAACTAGGGACTAAGTGTCCCAAAACTCCCCGAATTCCATAACCAATCACTCTGGCAAATCCCAAAAGCAGAAACAAATATGGGAAAAGCAGATATTTGGGGATCGGGGCTCTAATTCTCAAAACGACCGGCTGGGTTGTTACATCCTCCCCCTCTTAAAACAATCGTTCGTCCTCGAAAAAGTATAAAGACATACCTGAATCTGTGAAAAGATGAGGGTACTGGCTGCGCATATTCTGCTCGGTCTCCCAAGTCACCTACTCGACCGGCTGACCCCTCCACTGGACCTTTACTGAAGCAATATTATTTGACTTGAGCTTTCTGACCTGCCTGTCCAAAATGGCTACTGGCTCCTCAACATAAGATAGATCTTTGTCCAATTGGACTAAGCTGAAATCCAATACATGAGTCGGATCACCGTGATACTTCTGGAGCATAGACATGTGGAATACCGGGTGAACTCTTGCTAGGTTAGGAGCCAAGGCAAGCTCATAAGCAACCTCTCTAACTCGCCGCAATATCTCAAAAGGACCAATGAACCTCAGACTCAGCTTGCCCTTCTTCCCGAACCTCATGACACCTTTCATAGGTGATACCCGAAGCAAGACTCGCTCACCAACCATAAATGCCAAATCACGAACCTTACGGTCCGTATAACTCTTCTGCCTGGACTGGGCTGTGCGAAGTCTCTCCTGAATCACCTTCACCTTATCCAGGGCATCTTGGACCAAATCTGTACCCAACAATCGGGCCTCGCCCGGCTCAGACCATCCCACTGGGGACCGGCACCACCTACCATACAAAGCCTCATACGGTGCCATCTGAATGCTGGACTGGTAACTGTTGTTGTAAGCGAACTCTACAAGTGGCAAGTATTGGTCCCATGACCCTAAAAACTCCATCACACAGGTACAGAGCATATCCTCAAGAATCTGAATCGTGCGCTTGGACTGCCCGTCCGTCTGAGGGTGAAAGGTTGTGCTCAGCTCTACCCTAGTACCTAACTCCTACTGTACGTCTCTCCAAAAACCCGATATGAACTGTGTACCTCTGTCTGAAATGATGGATACTGGAATACCATGAAGGTGGACAATCTCTCTGATATAAATCTCAGCCAACCTCTCAAAAGAATAAGTGGTCAACACTGGAATAAAATGAGCTGACTTGGTCAGCCGATCCACGATCACCCAAATAGCATCGAACTTTCTCAAAGTCCGTGGAACTCCAACTACAAAGTCCATGGTGATACGCTCCCACTTCCACTCTGGGATCTCTAACCTCTGAAGTAATCCACCCGGCCTCTGGTGCTCATATTTGACCTGCTGACAATTGAGACACTTGGCCACAAACCTAACTATATCCTTCTTCATCTTCCTCCACCAGTAGTGTTGTCTCAAATCCTATTACATCTTCGCGGCACTGGGATGAATGGAGTACCGCGAGCTGTGGGCCTCCTCGAGAATCAACTCCCGAAGCCCATCTATATTGGGCACATAGATCCGGCCCTGCATCCTCATCACACCATCATCACCAATAGTCACATCTCGGGCATCACCTCGCTGAACCCTGTCCTGAAGAACTAGAAGATGAGGATCATCATACTGTCGCACCCTGATACGATCATAAAGAGAAGACCGAGCAACCACGCAAGCTAATAATCAGCTAGGCTCTAAAATATCCAACCTCACAAACTGACTGGATAAGGCTTGAACATCCAAGGCTAAGGGCCTATCAGCTACCGGAAGATATGCCAAACTCCCCAAACTCTCTGCCCGGCGACTCAAGGCGTGGGCCACTACATTGGCCTTCCCCGGGTGGTATAATATAGTGATATTATAGTCTTTAAGTAGCTCCAACCACCTCCGCTGACGCAAATGAAGGTCCTTCTGCTTGAACAAGTGCTGCAAACTCCGGTGATCAGTATAAATCTCACAGGGAACACCGTACAAATAATGATGCCAGATCTTCAGGGCGTGAACAATAGCTGCTAACGCGAGATCATAAACCGGATAATTCTTCTCATGCACATTCAATTGTCTAGACGCGTAGGCAATCACCCTACCGTCCTGCATCAATACCGCTCCAAGGCCAATCCTAAAGGCATCACAATAGATAGTGTAGGACCCCGAACCTGTAGGCAATACTAATACTAGGGATGTAGTCAAAGATGTCTTGAGCTTCTGAAAGCTCTCCTCACACTCCTCGGTCCACCTGA